>JANAVB010004354.1:0-46409 GCA_029216955.1 Iris pallida | reverse complement strand
CTATGAACTCTAAAGTCAATATCTCAAAGTAAAGCTAAGCAATCTAAACCTGAAGCCTCAAGGTAAGCCTCATCCTGCTCAGCTAAATCCTGGGCTCTGGCCCATAGAGTAGAACAATGTCCTGCAAGCATACCTGTAACATATCCTATTCAGGGGCGAGCAAAGTACAATTCTAGGTAATGAACAAGACATCATGATATGAAAGTACAAGGGAATATGGTATGTAAAGTACAGAAAAGAACATGTGAATAAGTACATGAAAGAACATGGTTTTAAAGTACATGAAAGAACATGGTATGTAAGAACATGAAAGTACATGATTGTAAGCACATGAAAGAACATGGTATCATGGAATAACAGGAAATAAGTACAAGGTATATCTCCTGCATGTGTGTACTATATTTGAAATATAACTAAGTATGTGACCGGCTAGGGTAAGCACATGAAAGCACATGAAAGCACATGAATGGTACGGCTTAGGATCCGCGTGCACGATGCGGGGTCTAAGCTAAACACACCTGAGTTGTTTCTTGGGATTGGTCACATAGATAGTATATTTTCCCACCTCAGGTACAAGTAATAAGAACAAGGAACATGAGCACCAGAAAGTACATGACGTGTTGCAATGTGTCAATCAAGAAAGCACATGATATAATGAAATGCACAAGACCATAGATTGTACTTGCCTTGCTCCAGAAAAGTACGGGTAGTCAGTGGAACTGGATGTCCTCCTGTATTTAGGTACAAGTTGGTTAAGTTCTATACAATATCTTCTTACCAGAATTTCTTAATCACCAACCTAGTTTAACTATATTTAGATATAATATTTATCAAGGTAATAAATCCTTATTTTTAACAAAATAGCTAAATATTCAACTAGTTGACTTTATCAAGTCTGCTTATCTATTGATTAGTCCAGCATTCGACTTACACACATTACTCAACTGTATCTAGAGTACACTAAATTGGTATCCAAAATGTTTGTAGAAATTCTAAGAAATTAAATGTGAGTAATCACTCAAAATGCTAAAATAGAATTTTTCTAGATTAATTATTTTTAAAGGTTCTAGTTAAAGAAATATTTAAGCAACTGCATATTCATAACATAATTTAATATTTTGATAGTGAAAATATAGAAGAACCTTTATAAACTTAAATGTTGAATTTGATACCACTATTTATTTAATGGAAGTTTTTGAATGAAAGCACAACTCTATAAAATGACCTAACTTGGACTGGTCGACCCAGCCCAGGAATGGCCCATCCATCGTACTTGCTTGGCCCAAGCAATACTTCACAATTTTCAGAGAGGAAACTGTAGATGCATGCTAATACACTATTCCAACCATTAGCCAACCCATATTGCTAACTCTTATTCATAGGCCTATGACTTGGCCATTCATGATTCCCTCAATACAACAGGAAATACTAGCCAACGCACAGCAGAAATATTTATCACTCGACTTAGTCTATCAGCCACACGTGAAACCCTGAAAGGAGGCAACCCGTATACCTAATTTCTCAAGAGACATTTGCAAAACCAACCCAAGGGATTACCAAGAGTTATAAGTAATCAAGTTGATCTCAACACCCCCATTCATTTAAACTCCTGGCTAGCATGTCTAGTCCAGACACAACTTAAACTCAAAATTTAGAAAGGATAGAACAGAGCAAAACCTTATTCAGAATGCTACATAAAGCTTTACATAAATATATAGAACCGAAATGGAAAACTCAAGAAAAATCAATTCCTGTTACTGCTACTCGCCAATGCCAATCCCATAATCTACAGTCGAACTCAGCAGCCCATTTAGACTCAACATGAACCCCACATCACAGCTAAATAGAACCAGTATTTATTTTGAAGAAGAACAAAATACATTCAATCCCAAGAAAGTGTTCGGAAACCCCTCTTATTTGAAGAAGAACAGAACGCATCAAATCTCAGGAATGTACTCATACCAAACCACTTCAACATAAAACCAAAATTATACAAGGAAAACAATTGAAGAATAGACAATCAAAAATATACACCCTATTGAAATCAAGAATAATAAAGGAATCCCTCTGTAAAACCACTGCTCGACTCTGGTCCTTGAAATACACAGTCTAATTGAAGAGAAAGGTTCATGTCCACATCTTGCCAATTGGCATTGCAAATTCCAGTCCATCTCCGGACACGTACTCCGTCAAAGGACACGAACACGCCAACACGAACAGGACTCGAATCATACCAACATGGACAGGACACGAACACACAGGTCACACTACAAGGCGACCGATCCTGGCCGACACCCAAACTTAAAAGAATAGAAGAGAAAAATATAGAAACAATCAGAATGATAGCATATATACCTGGAAAGGAAATCAACCAAATTGAATCACGAACAAGGTCTTCGAACTGATTCGGCGACTATTTAAAAACAGAGATTTAGAAAATGTCCTGGTCCAGACGTTCAAAAAGAATTCGAGCTAAGAAAAACTCACCCAGATCTGAAATGAAAACTCGAAAGAATTTGAAGACTCTTCCAATGGATCTCTCGATTTGAATCAAGACTGGCCGATCTGGAGAATCGACAGATCGACTTCGTCATTTGAAACGAAACCGAAGAATGATGATCGAAGAAGGAAAATTACCATGGAGATCGTCGAGCGAAGTCGGAGAAGTTCACGGAGACGGGAAGCCACCATGGTCAAGCCGGAGAGTCGACGAAGTCAAACGCCCACACGCCGCTGTCTCCACCAGTCTCGTCGTCGTCGTGTGGCTGTGAAAGAGGAGTGGCCGGAGGAGATCCCGCCGTCGTCGCCGCCATGGTGGTCGTGAGCCGTCCTTCTCTGTTCGAGAAGAAACTTCCGTAGCCGGCGAGTCGGAAACCACCGCCGTCGAGTCGAGTCGGAAACCACTGCCGTCGCCGTCGAGTCTGGCCGCCGGGATGGTGGCCCTCTTCGTGGCTCAGTTGTTGGTCGGCGCACGAGTCGTCGTCGATGTCATCTCCATCGCCGAAGATTTGAGAAATAGGGTTAGGGTTAGAGAAGGGAATGGGGAGGACGAGCAGAACTTAAAAGTAATGAAAAAAATAACTCTGATCCTCTCTCTCTCTCTTCCCAGCTTTGGTTTTTAAAGAAACAATTGTGTAGTTTTGCAGGAAAACACCTCCCGCCCAGAAAAGTTTTTAATAAGTCCCTTCGCTTAGGAAATTTTATAAAAACAACCTCTGCCTTTTCATTATTACAAAATGCTGAAAAATCAGTTAAAACTTTTCTTTAAATGAGGGGACCACAAGTTGGTTGTAACAACTTTTTAATTTGAAAAATTGCTCCAAATTATTTCCCTCTAAAATATCAACAATCCTATTTATTAATTAAAATAATTAAAATTAACCTTTAATTTGAAACCCAAATAAATCAATTACTATTATTAAAATTAAAATTTTTATTTTCGAAAAAATCGAGAAGTGGAGTTACAATCTCTCCTCCTTAAAATAATTTCGTCCTCAAAATTTAAAAAGGCAACAAAACAAACTCAAAGCAAATCTCAAGGAGGTTCAACACAATTTATTTATTATATTTAAAATTCTCAATATCAACGTACACTCAAACAACCAAACTGGAATAGCGTTCTCGCATCTCGTCCTCGCGCTCCCATGTGGACTCTTCTAAAAAGTGATGTCTCCATATGACGCAGACAAGGGAAAGTCTGGTTCCGCAAGCGCTTCTCCCTCCGATCAAGGATCTCCACTGGCTGCTCCTCGTAGGTCAATCTCGAACCCACCTCTAACTCTGCGTAGTCCACCACATGGCTCGGGTCTGGAATGTAGCGTCGGAGCTGAGATACATGGAAAACATCGTGTACTCCCTCCAAGCTAGCTGGAAGCGCTAGTCGATATGCCACCTCGCCAATTTACGCAATCACGTCGAAAGGCCCGATGAATCTCGGACTGAGCTTCCCGTCTCTGCCAAATCTGATGACGTCCCTAGTTGGTGAGATCTTCAGGACACTCTATCTCCAACCGCGAGCTCAAGTGGCCGTCTGCTGCTATCCGTCCAATACTTCTGCCAATCCTGTACAACTCTGAGACGCCCTGAGCCTTGAGTCCAAGTATACACAAGAAGTTTGGGATATCACGCTTTGACAAAGATCGAGGATCAAATAGTCACGAAGTGGAAGAAATTTCAATTACAACTCAGAGTTGCAAAATCATGAAGACACAACTGCTAAGTATGATAAAAATTTGATAGTTTAACACCAGTGGACAAAGGCAAGATAGGAAAATCAAGGTCAGATAGACATGATTTAAGATTGAAGTTTAGACAAGTCACAAACAAAGTACGGAATCACAATCTGGTAATATACAATTTTGAGGAATTCAATGATCTAAAAATGCTAGAAGAAAATTTAGCAAGGGTTGGTTTGAGGAACGTACGAAATACTCAGGAGATACAGTATCAATTCAGGGTGAACATGCAAGGATTTGTGATTCTCGAAAACCAATAATCATATGAAAAGGAAATATAGTCTTCAGAATATCCAAGAATATGTTGGTATCTGAAATCACTTTGCTTAGAATCCCTACCCCGCCAGTATGTATCTGACTGCAGTGGACTTTCGACTCTGTGACTCAAATAACAATATGTCATCGAATATTCTGTTACTATATCCATTTTCCAATAATCATCAACGAAGCAACTCAAGAGATCACGACATGAAGAATTTAGGACAAGTCTCCATAATACCCAAAACCTATGAATGTCTGAAATCACTTCAACGTAGAGTTCCTGCCCCGCCAGTGCGCTACTGGCTGCAGTGAACCCTCAGTCTCCATAATCTAGCTAATGGCTGCAGCGCGCAACTGTCATGCCATGGTAGGTCATCGAATAGCCTTTCGACTTTATCCCTAGGAATTTCAAAGAGTTTTAAGGAGTTCAAAATGAGTTTCAATAGTCCAAGTCACGGAATGGTGAAGTTACCTGACTGTTAGAATACATGAGTTTATTAGGTACTAAAAATGACAAGGGATCCAATCATTGAGTACAAAAGGGCAGCCAGGGAGATTTAAAATTTCAGACAGGACGAAGTTTCAAATTATGACGAAATATCAACTGATATATGGAATGGTAACAAGATTCCATATATGGGACATTATTCCGAAGGGATAACAGAGTCTCGAAGGATGAACTGAAGAGACAAGTTTTAAAATAAGAAATAAAATTCCGTACTGGGAACAAGTTTCAACATCTCAATTAACAACGAAACCTCAGACAAAATTTCGAAGGGAAAACAACCTCCCATAGGATACAGGGTCTCAATTAGAGAACCAATATCAACAAGGTCGTGATTAGGAAATAAAATCTCGACTAGAAAATCTTGACGAGGAAACAAGGTTTAGAATAGTGACTAGAAAACAGGTTCTAATAGGAGACAAGGTTTGGATTGTAAACATGAAACAAGCGAATCTTAATAGCAACAAAATCTTAAATAGAGACAAATCCGAATAAAGCCAAGAATAGAAAGTAGAATCTCAAACAAGCATCAATAGAAGTGAAGGTTCAAACAAGGTTTCAGAATGATATTTCAAGTAGGAATAATTCTGGAATAGTACAAGTTCGATTAGCGAACAAAATATCAATAAACGAGTAGGAACAAGTATCCATGAAACAAGCAAATCTTGGATAGGAGACAGGATCAAAACAAAAATAGTGGACCAACAACTCTATACTAGAAAATCAAAGTCATGAATGAGGAAACAAGTCTCGAATAGGAAACAAAATCTTCAAAACCCTCAAAGGTATTTGCAACAATGTCTGCATAGGACGGAGCTTTAAACAAGTTTCGAATGAGGAATAGGATTTCAAAATGAAATCTCGAAAAAACGATTAAATATCAATAACACGAAGTTTGATAAATAAATAAAATTACAAATAAGAGCCATCACTAGGAAACAAGGTCATTAATGAATGTGCAAACGGTATCGAATAATAGATTTCAAACAAATATCGAATTGTGGGTCTGAAACAAGTTTGTCGAATATGAAACAGTATCTTGAAATAAGTTCCGAACATCAATCAAGGTTACAAAATAGGAACAAGAAGTTTCAAGAAATGATCAATATGTTAGGAGGAATTTAAGGGAAGACCGGATTATTAATCAAGATACATGGTTTTCCCAACCATGCAAAAGAAATCTTTTGTCTTCAGTCTATCTTCAGTGTTTCTCCGGGACTGGAATCACTTCAACTTCTTCAATTGTCCTGACATAGGCTGATCCATGCGGTAGTGCTTCATGTGATTGCTGAATCTGGAGAGGTGGGTCCACTTGCTGTAGTCCTGGTGCTTCTCGCGTTCGTCCTTGGGCAGCGTGATCAGTGGCCTCCGGGCAGTTCTTGACTTGGTGGGTTGGCGATTTGCAGTGCAGGCATAGCCTTCGTCTCTTGTGGCACTCTTTGTGGTGATGTCCTGGACGACGGCAGAAATTGCAAGTAGTCGTCGTCTGGATCTCCCGCTGGGGCTGAAGCGCGGAGCCTCTGATAGGAATATACGTCTGCTGGCGTGCTGGTTGTTGAGACCTGCTCCTGATGATGCGACTGGTGTTGTGACCAAAGAAGCGATGACTGAGTGTTGTGGCATTTTGCGGTTCCAGGGTAGTTGCTGTCTTTGTCATAAGTCTTCATGTCTCTCCTGTGCTTCAGCTTCCCATCTTGTTGTATGTGCTACGAGCTGGATCTCTTGGTTGACGACTTCAATCTTCGGAGGAGTCGGATCCTCACATGCTGAGATGATCTTCAGTGGCGGCTTCAGGTTCTCGATCTGCTCCTCGGTACAAGATATGCGCTTTGTGTCGGAAAGTCCAATAATCCGAAGAAATCAGAAGTCATTTCTGGCTCGGAGTGTGTATCCACCAGTCTGGCTTGGAAAGGATGGCATGCTCCCTCTGGTTGTCAAGGGACTCTTCAAACGTCTCCGGCAACTATGTACTACCCATAGGGATAGTAGAGCAATAGAAGGTAGTGGAGGCTTGAAATCTTCAAATATAGATGGATCAACAGTTTTGGTGTCGCATGCTTTTGAACTATCTGCAAAACAGAAAACTGTTAAAATAACCTAGACCTACATACAATAAGTATTTATTAGAATATTAAAATACCTGATACACCTGATATACCCTTATTTTTTGATTTTTCCTATGCTGTGATCAAGTTTCCCTAGTTATTCAAGTCTCCCAATAATACTCTAATAACTAGGTACCATTAGGATAGACCTGCATAGGCCACCACTAAAAATATGTCATGACCCGCTCCCGAATAATCGGACATGAGTCGGACACGCCCAGCCTTCGTCGTTAGACATGACGAAGTAAGCTGTACCAAGCTAGGGAAAACTAACCAGATAAACATGAAAGTATAGAATAACAGCATCTATAAAAAACGTATCCCAGAATGATCACCATAATCTACAAATCCAGATATCGTAATGTACCAGAATCAACAGGAATGAAAAGTGCTATGAACTCTAAAGTCAATATCTCAAAGTAAAGCTAAGTAATCTAAACCTGAAGCCTCAAGCTAAGCCTCATCCTGCTCAGCTAAATCTTGGGCTCTGGCCCATAGAGTAGAACAATGTCCTGCAAGCATACCTGTAACATATCCTATTCAGGAGCGGAGCAAAGTACAATTCTAGGTAATGAACATGACATCATGATATAAAAGTACAAGGGAACATGGTATGTAAAGTACAGGAAAGAACATGTGAATAAGTACATGAAAGAACATGGTGTGTAAAGTACATGAAAGAACATGGTATGTAAGAACATGAAAGTACATAATATGTAAGCACATGAAAGAACATGGTATCATGGAATCACAAGAAATAAGTACAAGGTATATCTCCTGCATGTGTGTACTATATTTGAAATATAACTAAGTATGTGACCGGCTAGGGTAAGCACATGAAAGCACATGAATGGTACGACTTAGGACCCGCGTGCATGATGCGGGGTCTAAGCTAAACACACCTGAGTTGTTTCTTGGGATTGGTCACATAGATAGTATATTTCTCCACCCCAGGTACAAGTAATAAGAACAAGGAACATGAGCACCAGAAAGTACATGACGTGTTGCAATGTGTCAATCAAGAAAGCACAAGATATAATGAAATGCACAAGACCATAGAATGTACTTGCCTTGCTCCAGAAAAGTACGGGTAGTCAGTGGAACTGGATGTACTCCTGTATTTTAGGTACAAGTTGGTTAAGTTCTATACAATATCTTCTTACCAGAATTTCTTAATCACCAACCTAGTTTAACTAAATTTACATATAATATTTATCAAGGTAATAAATCCTTATTTTTAACAAAATAGCTAAATATTCAACTAGTTGACTTTATCAAGTCTGCTTATCTATTGATTAGTCCAGCATTCGACTTACACACATTACTCAGCTGTATCTAGAGTACACTAAACTGGTATCCAAAATGTTTATAGAAATTCTAAGAAATTAAATGTGAGTAATCACTCAAAATGCTAAAATAGAATTTTCCTAGATTAATTATTTTTAAAGGTTCTAGTTAAAGAAATATTTAAGCAACTGCATATTCATAACACAATTTAATATTTTGATAGTGAAAATATAGAAGAACCTTTATAAACTTAAATGTTGAATTTGATACCACTATTTATTTAATGGAAGTTTTTGAATGAAAGCACAACTCTATAAAATGACCTAACTTGGACTGGTCGACCCAGCCCAGGAATGGCCCATCCATCGCACTTGCTTGGCCCAAGCAATACTACACAATTTGCAGAGAGGAAACTGTAGATGCATGCTAATACACTATTCCAACCATTAGCCAACCCATATTGCTAAATCTTATTCATAGGCCTATGACTTGGCCATTCATGATTCCCTCAATACAACAGGAAATACTAGCCAACGCACAGCAGAAACATTTATCACTCTACTTAGTCTATCAGCCACACGTGAAACCCTGAAAGGAGGCAACCCGTATACCTAATTTCTCAAGAGACATTTGCAAAACCAACCCAAGGGATTACCAAGAGTTATAAGTAATCAAGTTGATCTCAACACCCCCATTCATTTAAACTCCTGGCTAGCATGTCTAGTCCAGACACAACTTAAACTCAGAATTTAGAAAGGATAGAACAGAGCAAAACCTTATTCAGAATGCTACATAAAGCTTTACATAAATATATAGAACCGAAATGGAAAACTCAAGCAAAATCAATTCCTGCCACTGCTACTCGCCAATGCCAATCCCATAATCTACAGTCGAACTCAGTAGCCCATTTGGACTCAACATGAACCCCACATCACAGCTAAATAGAACCAGTATTTATTTTGAAGAAGAACAAAATACATTCAATCCCAAGAAAGTGTTCGGAAACCCCTCTTATTTGAAGAAGAACAGAACGCATCAAATCTCAGGAATGTACTCATACCAAACCACTTCAACATAAAACCAAAATTATACAAGGAAAACAATTAAAAAATAGACAATCAAAATATACACCCCATTGAAATCAAGAATAATAGAGGAATCCCTCTGTAAAACCACTGCTCGACTCTGGTCCTTGAAATACACAGTCTAATTGAAGGAGAAAGGTTCATGTCCACATCTTGCCAATTGGCATTGCAAATTCCAGTCCATCTCCGGACACGTACTCTGTCAAAGGACACGAACACGCCAACACGAACAGGACTCGAATCATACCAACATGGACAGGACACGAACACACAGGTCACACTACAAGGCGACCGATCCTGGCCGACACCCAAACTTAAAAGAACAGAAGAGAAAAATATAGAAATAATCAGAATAATAGCATATATACCTGGAAGTGAAATCAACCAAATTGAATCACGAACAAGGTCTTCGAACCGATTCGGCGACTGTTTAAAAACAGAGATTTAGAAAATGTCCTGGTCCAGACGTTCAAAAAGAATTCGAGCTAAGAAAAACTCACCCAGATCTGAAATGAAAACTCAGAAGAATTTGAAGACTCTTCCAATGGATCTCTCGATTTGAATCAAGACTGGCCGATCTGGAGAATCGACAGATCGACTTCGTCATTTCAAAACAAAACCGAAGAATGATGATCGAAGAAGGAAAATTACCATGGAGATCGCCGAGCGAAGTCGGAGAAGTTCACGGAGACGGAAAGCCACCATGGTCAAGCCGGAGAGTCGACGAAGTCAAACGCCCACACGCCGTTGTCTCCACCAGTCTCGTTGTCATCGTGTGGCTGTGAAAGAGGAGTGGCCGGAGGAGATCCCGCCGTCGTCGCCGCCATGGTGGTCGTGAGCCGTCCTTCTCCGTTCGAGAAGAAACTTCCGTAGCCGGCGAGTCGAAAACCACCGTCGTCGAGTCGAGTCGGAAACTACCGCCGTCGCCGTCGAGTCTGGCCGCCGGGATGGTGGCCCTCTTCGTGGCTCAGTTGTTGGTCGGCGCACGAGTCGCCGTCGATGTCATCTCTATCGCCGGAGATTTGAGAAATAGGGTTAGGGTTAGAGAAGGGAATGGGGAGGACGAGCAGAACTTAAAAGTAATGAAAAAAATAACTCTGATCCTCTCTCTCTCTCTCTCTTCCCAGCTTTGGTTTTTAAAGAAACAATTGTGTAGTTTTGCAGAAAACACCTCCCGCCCAGAAAAGTTTTTAATAAGTCCCTCCGCTTAGGAAATTTTATAAAAACAACCTCTGCCTTTTCATTATTACAAAATGCTGAAAAATCAGTTAAAACTTTTTTTTTAAATGAGGGGACCACAAGTTGGTTGTAACAACTTTTTAAATTTGAAAAATTGCTCCAAATTATTTCCCTCTAAAATATCAACAGTCATATTTATTAATTAAAATAATTAAAATTAACCTTTAATTTGAAACCCAAATAAATCAATTACTATTATTATAATCAAAATTTTTATTTTCGGAAAAATCGAGAAGTGGAGTTACAAGTAAGGAGGAGTCAAGCTCCTGTGCATAAAAGTGCATGGGTATTAGAAGAGGAATAGGCTAGCTAGGTGTGTATAAGTGTGGGGGTGTGTCTATAGTTGTGCAAGGCCTGTGCACAAGAATTGTGGGCAGTGGCATTATTATGAGGAGATTAGTTAGCTAGGTAAAGGGGATTTGCCACGTGGATGTAGGTAAAATTTAGGCATGGATAAGAGGATTACCTATGTAAGAGGGTATGGGATATTAATTAGAGTTTACCCTTTTGTGTTAAGGTATAGATATAGTATTGTAAATTATACTAGGTAAGGTAATATATATGGATACAAACAAGTATAGGTAATGGTGGGTAAAATAGATAATGTCTAAGTTTAGCAAGATTGAGGTAGTTAGGATTTGGGTATTACCCACATGTTGGACGCGTAAGTAATATGTTAGGATAATGGATAAAGTTAAGATATTGCTAAATAAGCCTGTAGGTGTACTAGATAGGTAGACACATAGGGCATTAGCCTAGTATAGACTAGAATACCTTGGTATGGCAATGTATGGACCTAAAAACCTAGGTTAACCTATATTCACCTATTTTAGCAAGGTATTGACCCAATTGACCTTGTTTGACCTAGAAATGACTTGGAGACCTAGTATTAAGCTAGTATAGCATATTTATTATTCCAAGACACAAATTGACATTGATATTCTATATTCAAGTCTTCGAGGCACCTTATCGGATACTGTTGACATTTTACACAGGATCTCAGGTTAGTACATTCTCTAATAATTTTTCGCTTATGATATCTTTCTATGTTTCATGTATTTAGTATAGATATCCTTGATTTCTTGACACATTGGTTATACAGATTGGTGTTTTCGAATCTCGTCATGAGATGTTATTCCCGTATGTCTTGGTATACCCTATGCAAGCCTCGTTGTTGTTCTTGTGCATTGTATAGACACAGATTCCTAAGAGAATTAACTACCTTCTCAGTGTATTTCGTGTCATAATGTACCATGCATGATATTATTTCCTGTGTGTGTTAATCATACACCGCTCGTATGATTAATCAGGCCATAAATTCCCGTACAAGTTCCTAAGTCGATCACATATTAAAACTAGTATTCACTCACTTAGATAGTTACTTCTTGATTATTGTTGTCACGACTTGCACCCGCTTTTTAGGATACGAGTACGTAGCCAAGTCCAGCCTATGCTGCAACATCGGTGGTAGTAGCTATCTAGGTCTCAATGACAATCTTAAATACAACAAAATTATATCTAGTTGCTCATTCACAATAATTATTCAATTTACAAATCTAATAATTCATCAAAATGACATTCGGGAACAAACCCGCTAAAATAAAAAGAACAATCTAATCTAGAATATATGTCACGACCCGATCCCAATTACTTAGAACGAATCGGATCATGCCCAGCCTGCACCGTTGATGAGACGGCGGCAGTAAGCTGTAACTTCCATATGCAGGTAATCAACAACTCAAACTAAATTTGCTACAACATTTATTATTCGATAAATTAAAAACTTGTCCAGTGCCAAGTACAAACATAAACCATCAACTGAAATAACATTGTTTTTAAACAAAAACTATCAAACTAGAAAATATCATCTAAAAAGAAGCAACATCATCATCAGGTACACCATCCTCAGGAAGTACAGCAGGGTATAGCTCAGGGTCATAGTAGCTACTAATCAGTAGCTCTGCATCCTCAACAGGACCTAAAAATATGGTCTCCAGTCAGGAGGGAGCAAAGTACAAATTCATGATATTTTAACAATTGAAATTAATAATAGAATTATGCACTTTTAAATAATTTAAAATAAATGATTTTTTAACAGTTAAAACCGTGTGATATGAATAGGTAATGAATATGACCGGATTGGGTTTGTTACAGTAATATCCTAGTGATATGGTATGGCTTATCCCCGTGTGTTTTAGGGGTAAGCTAATACAATCAGTTATACTATTGGATATGGTCATATCCACTACACTACTCCCCTAGTCCCCAATAGTTACAGTAGTTACAGTCAATGTTCCGTGTTGTATCGTGGTTTAAACTTGCATTGAAACAATTATTAACTAATTGTAATCTACCACAAAAAATGTACTTGCCTCAAATGATTTGACTGGACGGGTCGATATGTCGGGATGAGAATTCAGGTTCTTCCTTGAAATCCTACATTTGGAAACTTGTCTCAGAAAACTAAAATTGACAAAGATGCTATACTAATTGCAATCTCTAGTTGTGTCCTAGTCAATTTTAATCTTTATTTAGCTAACACAATCAAAACGCTATTTATTAATGCGTTGCAATTAAGAAACATCAATTTACATTTAATTTCGAGAAAAGTTGTATTTATCGGTTTATTTGGAAAAAAACTTGGTATTTTTATATAAATATAAAACTAAGATTTTCCTTTTTAATGAGAAATACGTGAATTTCTATTTTAAATTTACAACTTAATTGCTAAGTGACAAAACATTTATTATTATAATCTTTTAAAATATAATAAATAATTATCATTTTATTTCTACGTTCCCACGACCAGAATCATCCAGAAAAATAAAAGAAAATAAAATAAACCTAAGCTATTACAATCCCACAACCAGAATAAATAAATAGGCTTATGCCCTTACAGACCAATTACATGAATTTAAATAAGAATAAAAGTTTAGTTAGTCCTAAAAATTATCCTACAATTAAATTTATAAAATAAAATAATAATTTAAAACTAAATTGAATTTATTTTATTAGTCTCAGATATTGGTCCATTCTTTAAAATAGCTAATACCTCAACGACCGGAACAATGCCGGTTTCGTTTGCATTTCGCTAAGAGCCCATTGAACAATAAGTTCGTCGCTCGGAAAAGTAATCGGAATTCAAATCAACCAAAAACCAGTTTAGAATTTAAGAATTTTATAGAAAACCCTTTTTAAATATTTTTCTGAAAATTCGGGCAGCATTCCCTCTGTATTTGGGACAACCAAATACTGGAAATTTGTGCCAACAATACACAATAATTGTCCCAAACCAGGGAACAACAATTATCCCACCAAAAGTTAATATCCAACCCCGAAATGAATAGTAAATCCAAAAGCCGAAAAAACCACAAAACAATATTCTCAACCCAAGTTAATATTAGCTTGGTTACCAGACCAATACTAATAGGGTTCGAAAAATCCGAACTTTAACTCGAAAAATTTCGGAAAACCATAATAACAAAGTCATAGCTACAAAACCATCCAAAATGGAGTTCGAAAATGTCCAAAACCATAACTGAAATAAATCAAGCCGATTTCCATTACGGAATCGGGGACCGTATCATCATAGGCACGACACAGGAGGGACGAACTACTCTGACTATACAGAAATTACCCAATACTGACGGAATCTGAAGTGTAGCCTCAGACTCGAAAAACTCCAGAAGTAACTGGACAGTGCAGGAATAGCATGAACACAGCCACGGAAAGTGGATCAGGAACCGAAATGTACTGCGGACAGAGGGTTGGGGCAAGGGCGACCGGGTCGAGCTTGCGGAGTGCTGCGGCTCAGAAACAGCAGCGGCAGAAGATGACCGCTGGAATCACAGCAGCGGGGAGAGGCCGCACGGGTGGCTCGGAAATCACGGCAGCGAGAAAGCCGCGTGGGGTCGGCCGGAAAGGGGCCGCACAGGGGATCGGCCGAGTCGACAGTGGGAGGCCGACGGTCAGATCTGGCCGCGAGTAGCCCGGGGGTCACCGCTCGAGGAGGAGCTCGACGTCGGGGTCGGCCAAGGGCGCAAGCCTAGGTTCGCCGGAAGGGCACGGATCGGGGTTAGGGTTTGGAGAAAGGGAAAAGGTGATGGGAAGATGGAGGAGGGTGGGGAAAGGTTTAAATAGGAGTAGAACTGGGGGTTACGAGAAATCGAAGGGGTGGTCGGTTTCGGAAGGAAAGGGGATGGGTCATCGGCCTCTCGGCCGTTGGGAAAAATGGGGAGTTCTCTCCAGAACGAGAGAGAGAAAGAAAAAGAATTATAATGGGTTTTGATCTTAATGGGTTGGATTTATGGGCTTAAGGCTAAAATGTAAATGGACTTAAGAAAAAATGGATTGGATACTAGATTTAAATGTTATTTTCTTTAGAAAAATGTAATTAAAATTTTTGTAATTCCAAAATATATTCGGGCTCAGAATTGGGTTCGGGACTGGGCCAGGCAATCAAAATCCAAATTTATTTATTTTAAAAAATAATTTTCTATTAATAATAATAATAATAATAATTTAAAAAATCAAATTAGCAAACACATATTTAATAATTAAAAAGAAATCGAAATTTTACGGGTTTTACAACCTTCCCTCCTTAAGAAATTTTGTCCTCGAAATTTAAAGGATAAGGTTAGGAATTACCTCAGGTCTCAAACAAATACGGATACTGCTCCGGCATCTCATCTTCTCGCTCCCAGGTAGACTCGCCTGGGGAATCATGCCTCCACATAACTCTGACTATGGGAGTCACTGAAGTCTGGGTCCTCTTCTCGCCTCTGTCCAAAATCACCACTGGCTTCTCTGGTACTATAAGACTCGGTCCAATCTCCAGCTCCGAGTGGTCCAAGATGTGACTCGAATCCGGGATGTAGCGTCTGAGCTGCGAAATGTGGAAGACGTTGTGCACACCCTCAAGATTAGCTGGTAGAGCTAACCGATACGCCACTTCACCAATTCGGCTCAAAACTTCAAATGGTCCGATATATCTGGGACTCAGCTTCCCAGCTCTGCCAAATCGGATAGTTCCTATGGTAGGAGAAATCTTCACAAAGACACTATCTCCTTCTTCAAATTCCAGCGGTCGACGACTGCTATCTGCCCAATGCTTCTGCCTGTCTTGGGCGATCCTGAGCTTGTCTCTAATTACTTTCACCTTCTCTGCTGCGTCAGTCACCATCTCTGGCCCCAGTAGTACTCTTTCTCCTACATCGTCCCATGCAAGTGGAGTGCGACAACGACGTCCATAAAGAGCTTCAAATGGGGTCATACCAATGCTAGCTTGGTAACTGTTGTTGTAGGAGAATTCCACAAAATACAAGTGATCCTTCCAAGACCCTCCAAATTCTAAGACGCAAGATCTCAGCATATCTTCTAGCGTCTGGATGGTCCTCTCAGATTGTCCGTCAGTTTGGGGATGATAGGCTGTGCTGAACTTTAGTTTTGTTTCCAAGCTGTCATGCAAACTCTTCCAAAAGTGAGAGGTAAATCTAGTATCTCGGTCAGATACAATACTTATCGGTACTCCATGAATCCGGTAGATATACCGCATGTATAGTGCTGCCAACTTCTCGGTGGATAAACCAACCTTGAAGGGAATAAAGTGAGCCGACTTAGTCAGTCGGTCCACAATAACCCAAATAGCGTCCTTCCCTCCTTGGGATCGAGACAATCCTGATACAAAGTCCATTGTTATATGCTCCCACTTCCACTCCGGAATGTCCAACGACTGTAGAAGTCCTGCGGGTCTCTGTCTGCTAGCCTTCACTTGTTGACAAATTAAGTATCTAGCCACAAATCTGGATACATCCTTCTTTATTCCATACCACCAAACGATGGTACGCATATCCCGATACATCTTATTAGCTCCAGGATGTATGGAATACTGTGACTGGTGCGCTTCTTGTATCAGCTCATTCCTCAGTTCGCCAGATGGTACACACAGCCTCGTACCATTCTTCAATGCTCCATCAGTGGCGATAGAGAAACCTTCAAGTGTTCCTGCCAGCACTTCATCTCTAAGTTTGCAAAGCGTCTCGTCTTGAAATTGTGTCTCCTTGATTTTGTCCATCAGACTTGAACGCAATTGCAACTGCATCATGATTGAATCAGCTCCAGATACATCAGCTTCTCGTCCCAGTTCCTTCATCTTCTCCTCAGGCAGTACAATCTCCAGACCAAGCTTCTCTATGTCCTCCAATAAGTGCCGCTCCTTGGTCAAAAACATCGCCACTGGGTATCGACTAAGTGCATCAGCAACCACATTAGCCTTATCCGAATGGTACTGCAGGTCAATGTCAAAATCTTTCATCAGTTCCAGACATCTTCTTTGTCTCATGTTCAACTCCTTCTGAGTGAAATCATATTTTAGACTTTTGTGGTCTGTATATATTTCCACTCTCTCTCCATAGAGATAATGCTTCCATAGCTTCAATGCAAAGATGACTGCAGTAAGCTCCAGGTCATGTGTGGGATAATTCTTCTTATGGTTCCGTAATTGCCTAGATGCGTAAGCAATCACTTTCCCATTTTGTTGAAGAACGCAACCCAGTCCTTTTCCAGAGGCATCACTATAGATTGAGAAACCACCAGTTCCTGCGGGTAGCGCAAGGATTGGTGTAGTGGTAAGCCTCTTCTTCAGCTCCTCGAATGTAGTCTGACAATCTTCTGTCCAGATGAACTCTTCATTCTTCCGAGTAAGCTTCGTCATCGGTTCAGCAATCCTGGCAAAATCCTTCACAAACTTCCGGTAATAGTCAGCCAAGCCCAAGAAACTTCTGATCTCAACAACTGAGCTTGGGGTAGACCACTTCTCCACAGCAGCTATCTTCTTAGGATCCACCGAAATTCCTTCTCCTGTGACAACATGGCCAAGAAAATCCACCTTGTCTAGAAAGAAATCATATTTGGATAGCTTACCATATAACTTCTCTTTCCTCAAAGTTCTCAGAACTTTCCTGAGGTGCTCCTCATGCTCCTCTTCAGTCTTCGAATAGATCAGAATGTCATCGATGAAGACAACGACAAATTGATCTAAGTATTCATGGAAAACCTTGTTCATAAGGTTCATGAATACAGCAGGAGCATTCGTCAGTCTAAACGGCATGACCAAGAATTCAAACTGCCCATACTTAGTGTTGAATGCCGCCTTGGGAATGTCCTCCTTCCTGACCTTAATCTGATGGTAGTCGGATCTGAGGTCAATCTTCGAGAAGACCTTGGCTCTACTGAGTTGATCAAACAGGTCATCGATCTGGGGCAAAGGGTACTTGTTCTTGATTGTGATATTGTTCAGCGCCCGGTAGTCGATGCACATCCTCACAGTTCCGTCCTTCTTGGGAACAAACAAGACAGGTGCTCCCCAGGGTGAAGCTCCGTCTCGAATAAATCCCAAAGCTTTTAGTTCATTGATCTGATCCTTCATCTCCTTGGGCTTTTTCGGGTTGACTCTGTAGCATCCCTTAAAAATAAGGGAAGAGCCGGGGACTAGGTCGATGGTGAACTCTATGTCTCGGTCTGGGGGTAACCCGGGAAGACTATCAGGGAAGACATCCATAAATTCTGCTGTGATAGGATGGGGAGGTCTGGATTCTTCTGTGATAGAGGTGTAGGTAACACACTCCATATCCTCCGGAGTTCGAGAGATTTCAAACTCCGGCTCTCCAGGTGGGCTGAAGACTACACATCCTTTGTGACAGTCTATCAGCGCATGTTGCTTACTCAACCAGTCCATCCCTAGGACTATGTCATAGTTGGGTAAGGGCATCACAAGTAAAGGTGCTCTGAATTGGTAGCCTGATATGGTGATAGGGCAATTACAGGTCTCAGTGATGGGTAGGGGTCCTCCACCGGTCTTGACTCTACAAATCTTCTTGCTAAAGCCTGTATCTATGTGATGTGCAGAGATAAATTTTGTGGATATGAAACTATGTGATGCTCCCGAATCAAATAAAGTTAAGGCAGGATAGGAATGCACATAAATGAAACCTGCGATGACATCAGCTGTAGGTTCCTGCTCTGGCTCTTGTTTCTCTGCTGCTAGGGCAAAAGCTTGCCCAGTCTTCTGTTGATGCTGCCCAAATTGTTGTTACTGAGTGGGCAGAGGACCTTTCTGTTGAGTTGTTCCCATCCGATGAGCCGCCGAGGGACAGTCTTTCACTTGGTGGGTGGAAGACCCACAGACTAGGCAATGTCCTAGTCTCTTTCTGCAGATATTTGCTTGATGCCCCGGCCTTTTGCAATAGTCGCAGACAGGAATCTGCCTCTGAGGTGCCCTATCATTGTTCCTTGCCTGCTGGTTCTGCTGCTGGTGGTGGGAAGGCCGGTTGTTGTTGTTATTGTTGTTGGGCCTCTTCTGATTACCCTGGAAGTTGTTAGTTCCAGGATAATCCCTCTTTGAGCGAGCGGGTTGGCTCTTCTCTATATCTTGAGCTCGCTCCAGAATATTTTCATAAGTTTTAGCACCACCTGAGATCACATGGGTGCGGATCTCCTCTCTCAGCCCATGTCTAAACCTTTCAGCACGATCTTCAGGGTCAGCCACCAGGTTCTTGGCAAAATGGCTGAGTTGGCCGAATTCTGTCGCATATTCTCCAACAGTCATATTTTCTTGCTTCAGATTCTGAAATTTCCTCTGCATCTCCCGCAACTCTGATGTTGGAAAGAACTTCCTCTTGAACAACCTCTTGAAGGTGTCCCAGTCAATCTGCCTGTCCTGAAGTTGGGGTTCATTCTGATACCAGGTGCTTGCTACATTTTACAGTTGGAGTCCCACTGCTTCAGCCTTGAGGTCTTCTGGAAGTCGAGCGACGCTTAGGAGACGCTCCATGCTATCGAGCCATTCATCAGCATAGACGATTCCTTCGGTTCCCTTGAAGGGTCGAGGGTTCTGCTTCTTGAAACTCTCAATATCGCCCACCTTGGCAATATGATTTCCATTAATTAAATGGCCTTAATATTACATAAATTAATCCTTAAATTTATGTTTACCTTGGCAGGCCTTGGTTCCTGTTGAGCTGCTTCTCCTCTCTCCAGTGCAGCCATTGCCACGCTATGGGCATTCTCCATGCCTTCTCTCATAATTGTCGTCTGCTCGCGATGAGCTTCAGCTTGAGTTCTCTGGGCTTCTAGCACTCCTCTTAGCAGACCTATGAGGTCGGTGGGGTCCACAGGCACCGGTAGGGCCGCTGGAGTGGGCGAAACCACAGGGGGCTGCATCTCCGTCCGGAAAGATGATGGATCCGTCGTTGTATTATGGGGACGGTCGGCCAGCTGCCGAGGTGTAGGATCCGGACTTGATTGGAGAGGTGGGGTATGATAGGGTGAAGATACCCCATCGCCAGCAGGATTGGTATTGTCAGTGGCCATTCTCTGGAAGGTTTAGGATATAAACATAAGCAAGGTAGCCTACCAGTCTATAATCAAACAAAAATATTTACTTATAATATATTTTGGTCCTATGTTGTGACAAATTAATGTTCTAGTGTTCTAAATGTCTCTAGATAGGTTTTTCCTAAGTTGTTGATTTGAACCTGCATGGGCCACCACTAAAAACATGTCACGACCCGGTCCCAATTACTTGGAACGAATCGGATCATGCCCAGCCTGCACCGTTGATGAGACGGCGGCAGTAAGCAGTAACTTCCATATGCAGGTAATCAACAACTCAAACTAAATTTGCCACAACATTTATTATTCGATAAATTAAAAACTTGTCCAGTGCCAAGTACAAACATAAACCATCAACTGAAATAATATTGTTTTTAAACAAAAACTATTAAACTAGAAAATATCATCTAAAAAGAAGCAACATCATCATCAGGTACGCCATCCTCAGGAAGCACAGCAGGGTATAGCTCAGGGTCATAGTAGCTACTAATCAGTAGCTCTGTATCCACAACAGGACCTAAAAATATAGTCTCCAGTCAGGAGGGAGCAAAGTACAAATTCATGATATTTTAACAACTGAAATTAATAATAGAATTATGCACTTTTAAACAATTTAAAATAAATGATTTTTTAACAGTTAAAACAGTGTGATATGAATAGGTAATGAATATGACCGGATTGGGTTTGTTACAGTAATATCCTAGTGATATGGTATGGCTTATCCCCGTGTGTTTGAGGGGTAAGCTAATACAATCAGTTATACTATTGGATGTGGTCATATCCACTATACTACTCCCCCAGTCCCCATTAGTTACAGTAGTTACAGTCAATGTTCCGTGTTGTATCGTGGTTTAAACTTGCATTGAAATAATTATTAACTAATTATAATCTACCACAAAAAATGTACTTGCCTCAAACGATTTGACTGGACGGGTCGATATGTCGGGATGAGAATTCAGGTTCTTCCTTAAAATCCTACATTTGGAAACTTGTCTCAGAAAACTAAAGTTGACAAAGATGCTATACTAGTTGCAATCTCTAGTTGTGTCCTAGTCAATTTTAATCTTTATTTAGCTAACACAATCAAAACGCTATTTATTAATGCGTTGCAATTAAGAAACATCAATTTACATTTAATTTCGAGAAAAGTTGTATTTATCGATTTATTTGGAAAAAACTTGGTATTTTTATATAAATATAAAACTAAGATTTTCCTTTTTAATGAGAAATACGTGAATTTCTATTTTAAATTTACAACTTAATTGCTAAGTGACAAAACATTTATTATTATAATCTTTTAAAATATAATAAATAATTATCATTTTATTTCTACGTTCCTACGACCAGAATCATCCAGAAAAATAAAATAAAATAAAATAAACCTAAGCTATTACAATCCCACAACCAGAATAAATAAATAGGCTTATGCCCTTACAGACCAATTACATGAATTTAAATAAGAATAAAAGTTTAGTTAGTCCTGAAAATTATCCTACAATTAAATTTACAAAATAAAATAATAATTTAAAACTAAATTGAATTTATTTTATTAGTCTCAGATATTGGTCCATTCTTCAAAATAGCTAATGCCTCAACGTCCGGAACAATACCGGTTTCGTTTGCATTTCGCTAAGAGCCCATTGAACAATAAGTTCATCGCTCGAAAAAGTAATCGGAATTCAAATCAACCAAAAACCAGTTTAGAATTTAAGAATTTTATAGAAAATTCTTTTTAAATATTTTTCTGAAAATTCGGGCAGCATTTCCTCTGTATTTGGGACAACCCAATACTGGGAATTTTTTCCAACAACACACAATAACTGTCCCAAACCAGGGAACAACAATTATCCCACCAAAAGTTAATATCCAACCCCAAAATAAATAGTAAATCCAAAAGCCGAAAAAACCACAGAACAATATTCTCAACCCAAGTTAATATTAGCTTGGTTACCAGACCAATACTAATAGGGTTCGAAAAATCCGAACTTTAACTCAAAAAATTCTGGGAAACCATAATAACAAAGTCATAGCTACAAAACCATCCAAAATGGAGTTCGGAAATGTCCGAAACCATAACTGAAATAAATCAAGCCGATTTCCATTACGGAATCGGGGACCGTATCATCATAGACACGACACAGGAGGGACGAACTACTCTGACTATTCAGAAATTATCCAATACTGACGGAATCTGAAGTGTAGCCTCAGACTCGAAAAACTCCAGAAGTAACTGGACAGTGCTGGAATAGCACGAACACAGCCACGGAAAGTGGATCAGGACCCGAAATGCACTTTGGACAGAGTGTCGGGGCAAGGGCGGCCGGATCGAGCTTGCGGAGTGCTGCGGCTCAGAAACAGCAGCGACAGAAGATGACCGTTGGAATCACAGCAGCGGGGAGAGGTCGCACGGGTGGCTCGGAAAGCACGGCGGCGAGAAAGCCGCGTGGGGTCGGCTGAAAAGGGGCCGCACAGGGGATCGGTCGAGTCGACAGTGGGAGGCCGACGGTCAGATCTGGCCGCGAGTAGCCCGGGGGTCACTGCTCGAGGAGGAGCTCGACGTCGGGGTCGGCCAAGGGCGCAAGCCTAGGTTCGTCGGAAGGGCGCGGATCGGGGTTAGGGTTTGGGGAAAGGGAAAAGGTGATGGGAAGATAGAGAAGGGTGGGGAAAGGTTTAAATAGGAGTAGAACTGGGGGTTACGAGAAACCGAAGGGGTGGTCGGTTTCGGAAGGGAAGGGGATGGGTCATCGGCCGCTCGGCCGTTGGGAAAAATGGGGAGTTCTCTCCAGAACGAGAGAGAGAAAGAAAAAGAATTATAATGGATTTTGATCTTAATGGGTTGGATTTATGGGCTTAAGGCTAAAATGTAAATGGACTTAAGAAAAAATGGATTGGATACTAGATTTAAATGTTATTTTCTTTAAAAAATGTAATTAAAATTTTTGTAATTCCAAAATATATTCGGGCTCAGAATTGGGTTCGGGACTGGGCCAGGCAATAAAAATCCAAATTTATTTATTTTAAAAAATAATTTTCTATTAATAATAATAATAATAATAATTTGAAAAATCAAATTAGCAAACACATATTTAATAATTAAAAAGAAATCAAAATTTTACGGGTTTTACAATATATGGTCGGCCTCCAAGGTCTCTA
The DNA here is from genome assembly GCA_029216955.1 of Iris pallida. Classification (NCBI taxonomy): domain Eukaryota; kingdom Viridiplantae; phylum Streptophyta; class Magnoliopsida; order Asparagales; family Iridaceae; genus Iris; species Iris pallida. The sequence goes on along the minus strand of JANAVB010004354.1, from coordinate 23,149 downwards.
TCTCCCCCGTATAGTCTGTAGTACAAAAGTAGGAAGCATGCCAAGTCATATGCAATGATCCAGTCGGGAAAGGAGGAAAGTACAACCATATTGCATTTATATAACTTAATACAAAATAAGCTAGACAAGTAGAGATGCAATATAATAGTAAATAATATATATATATATATATATATATATATATATATATATATATATATATATATATATATATATATATATATATATATATATATATATATATATATATATATATATATAAACTGGAAACGTTAACATGTACAAGAAACTACTAGCAGGAATATGTATGAATAAGACAACTAGAAAATGAACATGAATAAGTAAAACTAATCAAACTGTGCTTTGAAATATCTTTTGACATGTAAACGGCTGGGCTAGTACGGCACATCATACGATGGCTATCACACATTTTTGGTACGGCTAATCCATACTTGAGGTATATGACTTAGCTATCATTCATTGGAGTTTATTCACACGTCTACTTAGCATTTCCCTCCTGACTCAGTAAATAGTCAATAAACAAGCAATGATACAATCAAGTCCTACCGTGTCACAATCGTGTTTCAACTGGATACTCAATGAAGCACAATAAAAGATCGCATTATAATGTAATAAGCACATAAAGCAATAGTGTACTTGCCTCAATTTAAGTTGCAGTTGACTTGTGACTTGATCATGTTAGCACAGAATAGTCACGAATGTCATAACTATACAAGACGGCCTCTAATGATGGAACAGACCGTACAATGATGGAACAGACCCTCCATGCAAATCTTCTTTGTATTTTAATTAAATCTAAATTTAATATTTAAAACTTATATGCTTCTTATCTAATAGCAGCACATAGATTCTAAATTAAGCCTCCTTCAATAATGACCATTGATTATAATATTTAAACAAATTATATTCTAAATTTAGCCTTATTGGTAATCCTACTACTATCCAGATTATCTTATTCTAACATGTCCAATCTAATTATACTTAAATTAAATAATACATATATATCTTAATTATATATATATAAATATATGAGTATCTCATAATTTTTATATTAAAAATCATGCACACCTTCTCTTTTTCATCCAAAAATATTCTCAAAATTCGCTAGAAAAGTTGGCCACATTTTTTACCCGACAAAACTACTTAGAAGGGCCATATCTCCTAGCTCGGGACTCAAAACGTATCCCAGTTTTTTTTTGTTTGAAGCGTATAGAGGTAAACTTTTCAAAAACATATTTTAATAGACAAAATTCATTCTGAAGATTTTTGTAAAACTGTTTGAGTATTAGATTCCTGAAAAACAAACATGTTTCGATATTTTTGCGATTTCTGGATATTCTGGGCACGAAAATGCGATCCGTTTCGTTTTTCAGAAATCTGATACGAAGATCTATACCATATCCTAACTAAATAAATCTAATAGGTATAATATTAATTATAATTAGATAATAGACTATTTTCAGCATCCGGAGACGTTTGTTTGGAACTTAGTTCCTCGGCAGCCGTTGTTTCACCTACTTTCCTGTCTGATCTTTGTCACCACAGTGCTCACGACCCAGGAAAGTACATCTTGCCAAACTTTACAGTACTTACATGTTTTTCTATTTTCATTCCTTCTTGCTTGGTTACATATTTCTCTCGTTTCATGTTATGGTTACTTTCTAGTTTCACGTGCACGTAGATTTTTACTTTTTTTCTATACTACTTGTTCTATCTTTCCTATCTTGTTCATGTCTAGTGATAGTATTGATATGCATGTGCCATGTTTTCCCTGACCTGTTTGACCTGTCCTTGACTTGCACATGACTAGATAGGCTTGACTTCCTAGTACCTTAGGAAAGAATGTTTTATTAGCCGTGGCTATCCTCTATTGTTAGTGCCTCCCCGGGCTACGATAGAGAACCTGTTATAGGACTGTTAGTGCCTCCCCGGGCTACGATTTTAGCCATGATTAATATTATATTCTCATGACATGTCACCATCTGTAGATTTTCCTTACGTGTCATCCTTTCCTCTACTTGTTATTCCTATTTTTCTTGTGTGTTATTTACTGTATAGTAGGCATGTATATTATGTGTCTTGCTAGTCCTCTGAGGACCTGGTGATCTCTCTAGGTTATAGCCAAGCTGGTAGAATCGATGGATGATTATGCATTGCATCTGCAGGATTCAGATATCGTTGGTGCATGATTTCATTTTATTATTCTCTCGTGCTGCATATTCTTATCTTAATATATTCTGCTTATTAGACTAGTTTAATAGACTCATGTTTTCTTTTGAGTCTATTCGGATATGTATGCTAGTGGGCTTTAGACCACGAACCATATTGTTCATTCTTGATATTTTATTATTTATTGTGGATTGAGATTAGTTTTGACTTGCCATTATTAGACCTAATGCCATAGTCCATACAGCTTATACGTATTCGTGCTAAGCTTGAGTCCTCTCGACGCGTAGCTGGCATGTATTCGTATCCTAGTCCTATACGTATTTTAGGACTGGGGTGTTACACAGTGGCTCGTCGGTGGCAAGTAAAAATAGGTTAGTGGTGTGTGGGTTCTACGGTTTGGTGGACGACATTAGAAATTTAGGGTTTCAGGATGATAAGGTTGGATGCAGGTGGCCATTATGGCGGCTCTGCGGTGGGGTGGCAAGAACGCGGTGGTGATGGGGTTGATGGTGGTAGTGACGATGGGTTCGGGTGCGGCCAGGAAGGTGTTAGTGGCTGATCAACCGTAGGTGGCGTCCTGGCTCCAGATCGGAACGGTGGTCGGGGAAGACGGGGAGGGTTTTTGTAGAGTGTGGTAGCTAGCGGGGCTGGGCTGTGATGCCCGACGAAGAGGCGCATTGGGGTGGCTATTTGTTGGAGTGGTCGCAGCAACCATGGTGGCGCTTGTGCCTCGAAGTGGGTAGCCACAGGGAGTTTAGGGTTAGGGTTAGATTTAGATTTAGGGATTTGTGTCATATCCTGTATGACACGGACACAGGATTGGGATTGGTGTCATGTTCGGTATGTGGACATGGAGATGATAATGTATCTGTAATAGAAATTAGTGGAAGAAAAAGGTTGACACGGATATGGTGCACGGGCATGTTGATGGATGTTTGGATATGGTTTATGATGCTTGAGACACGCGAACATGGTGATGGAAACGGTTAGGGTTAATTGGGCTGGAAAAAAATTATGGAGAAAAGCAAAGGAAAGGATCCCCTATATATAGGAGTGGGGTTTCCTATATAGGAAAGGATTTGATTCCTATGGATTAAATCTTTTCATAGATTTAAATCATAGATCAAATCCCAATCAATTAATTAATAACAACAATTAACATAAAAATAATACATAATATATATTATTTCTACTAATATTTAAAAATAGATTTTATAAATTAAAACTAAAAGATATTTGATAATGGAATATTAATGATTTTAAAAGTATATCTTTTTTATAAAAACAAAATCAAATAAAAAATAGTTTGACAAATTCCTGCGCCAATACAAATACCTTTTATAGAATAAAAATAAAGTTTATTTTCTAATAAAATAAAAGAATAAAAAATTTAAAAAAATTGGGAAGTGGGCTTACAAATCTACCCACCTTAGAAAATTTTTATCCTCGAAATTTCAAAGGATACTATTAGGCACGATTAAGAGTATAATCAAAAATAATACGATTAACGATCAAAATAGTTCAGGCATAATTGTGGATTGAACCGAAATTTCAAGAAAATATATGATTTGACATGATCAAATATTCTAGGATTGGTTAAGGATAGAATCGAAATAGGATTTGATTAAGAAAAGTCATTAGGCACGATTAACTTATTTAACCAAAATTATTTAAGCACGATTATCGAATTAAAATCTAAGAAAATATGTGAATTGACACGATCGAATATAATCAAAATAGTCTTATCGCGATCAAAAAGTCGTTTAGGAATGAACAACTTGAAGTCGTTTCGATACGATTAACTATTTAACCAAAATCATTTAGGCATGATTTTTAGAATCAAAATCTAGATACATTTAGGTATCTAGTAAATCAAAATAGGTCTAAAGGATTACTAGGAAGATAATTGACGAATCGAGAATAGAAAGATAAGAAATAAAGAATAGTGTAGGAAATTGGTGAACCGCAAAATCAACAGTTATATGCTAAAAAGGATATTGTCTCTATCATATTCGAAAATTGTATGTATATATGAAGTCACATTATCGAAAATTTATTACTCGCCAGTATACATCTGGCTGCAGCAAACCATTGGTGTAATGACTCAAATATGATATGGTATCGAATATTCTATTAACCTTATCCAATATTGACGTAATAACTCACAGATTAAATAGGACAACTAGGGCATTGTTTTAATAATATTCGATAACCTACGCTTACGTGAAATTACTTCAACTTTAGGGGCCATGCCTCGCCAGTGCACTGCTGGCTGTAGTGTACCCGCAGTCTCCATAATTCAAATAAATGGCAACAGTGCGCATCTGCCTTGCCACTATAAGATACCGAATATTCTTTCTAACCTTTTCCACAAGAATTTTTAAAGGAGCTTCTAAAAATTCAAATAATTTCATCATGATAGAAAAAGTGTAAGCATTTGTACTTGAAGTGAAAGTATCGGTTTTGAAAATCAACGATTAATTAGGAAGAAAATGTTATTGTCGGGGCACAATTTTTGATGAAAACTGAGAAAATAAAAACAAATGTAAAAAACAACGTTTCAATGCAACACTTCAAAGAAGGTGCACAATAGAGATCCTAGGAGGATTCTGGATTACGATAATCTAAAAAGATTTTGTAACAGTAGCACTTCTAAACATAAGGCATGAATCAAAATGCTAACAGCAGCAGCGATGACAGGCGAAGATGGAAGATGGCCTGCTGGGGTGAATGATCACCGTTGCTCAAAGCTTACTTCGTCCCACATGAATAGCTTCCAGGAACCAGCAAGTTCGTTGGAGAACTCTGGAACACTCTGCTCTTCTGACTCCTCGGATGGCAGCGGACTCCTGCGACGCTAAGTAACGTTGGTACAACGCTACTCTTCTCTCTCAAAGTCTATGGGAATTCGTAAGGAATTCTAAACTCTGTACTTGGGTTAAGAAACACTTATGTACTCTATGTTCTATTACTTATGCATACACTGTGAGAGAGAAGAGAGCCTTATATAAGCCCGCGCAGTAACTGCCCAGTTAGTAGAACGTTCGCGATGTAGGAAAAACCACCCCGAACATGTTGTAACTGCTCAAATCGTGTATAGACACGATCTGAGTCAACTTGCGCACAACGTATGCAACTTGTGCCACCCGCACAACTAGCACACTGCGCGCACAGCACACACAGCACCACTTACGCCACTTGTGCCATACTGTGCCACACGTATCTCGTACAACCTGCACAAGCTGCGCAATACACACACTGCGCTACTCACGCAACGTGTGCCACTTGTGCATCGTACGCACCCTGCACAAACTGCACAAGGAGCTCGCGCAACGAGCGCAACTTAAGCGTACTATGTGCCTAGCAACGATGCTGACGTGCTAAGTGCAAAGTGCGCCAACAAAATGCCACATTACGCCTCATGAGCCCATGAGCCCGAGTCCGAGTCCGAGTTTGAGTCCGAGTCCGATCGCTAAGCCCCTACGGGCTTAGATCCAATGGAAATAAATTTGCCAGAAGCAAAAAACATGAATGCTTCATTGTTGATTTATCCTTTTTCCATTAGAAAAATACTCCCACATGGCAACCCGTGTGCACCTTCACACCAAATGTGCATCTCTAAAAGAGCATAGCTAATATATAGCAATATAAACTCATTTGGCCTAGCCGATGTGGGACTAAAATTCCAGAACAAAAGGCCAAACTCCAATAATCCCCTGCATATATCTATATGTGGGTTTAAGCGTTCCCCACAGTAACTGCCCATCATGTATTAGGAGAGATGTCGTTGACGACTTGAATCTTCCCGCATGGGTCAAATAACATACTATAATATAAAAATGGACTTGTCACGACCCGATCCCAAATTATTGGGTCGAATCGGATCATGCCCAGCCTGCACCGTTGTGAGACGGTGGCAGTAAGTTGTTCTATCTGCAGGTATTCACAACAACATTCATTTGCATTTTGTCATAACACAAATTTATGAATATTTAAAAATTTTTTATTCAACAATTGAAAAGTGCAAACTGAAACTGAAAGTACTGAAATAAAATACTGAAACCAAAATCTACAACTCCAACACAAATAAACTAGATAACGAGAAAAACAACTAGCTAAACGGTCGGTTCATCAGCCTATGGTTCTGCGTCCTCTAAGGAGGACTCTGGCAACACCATAGGATATAATACCGGGTCATAGTAGTTATTGAACAATAGCTCAGCATCAACAACATCATCTATTGGAGGGATCCAGTCAGGAAAGGAGCAAGTACGAGTACATAATCTGACATTCTAAATAATAATGGAAAGATGCAATTTTAAACAGTTGAAATACTTTGAACAATATTTTCCAACAATTTTTAGCAATTCAGTATTTGAAACAATGTGATTCGAATAGATAACGTCTATGTCCGGCTTGGGTTGTACAATAGCATCCTAGCGACACGATACGGCTTATCCCCGTGTGTAAGAGGGGTAAGCTCACACAATAATAATATGCAATATGAGGGGTATTGGTCATAAACGCTACACTATTCTCCCAATATCCCTACAATCAATATCAATCAATATCTAAACCCTAGGAGAGGGTTCCGTGTAGCAATGTGGTTTAAGCATACAACATGACAATTACTAAATAAAATACAAGAAAACATAACCGTAACTTGCCTTTGTTAATGACTGGAACAGGATGTCGGTACCTGGGGAGGAAGTCAAATACGTCCTCAAAATCCTACAGTTGAGAATCCTGACTTAGAAATATAGATGAGCCAAATCTTGGTGTGCTAGTTGCAATTTCTAGAAACAGACCCTAGTCAAATTTTAAGTTATTTAATTAATCTAACGAAATCCGTCTAATGTCGTAAACTATATTGGTTATCAATTTACGGAATAACCGATTATTGATTTATTAGGGATAATAGCAATTACACTTTAATTGTCAAGACTTTGTATTTTTAATAATATATATAAAACTAAGTGGTCTTTTAAGTGAGAAAACATGAAGTTGTTTAAATTATTAGGAATCTTTATTCATTAACTTAATATGAGAAAATCTTATTAATTTTGTACAAAATAATTAATATCCAATTATAATTTATACGTCTAGCTACGCAAATAACCAACCTAGAAAAGAAATAGAAAATCTAAGCTATACAATACAGGATTACAAAAAAATAAAGAAAAACTGGGCTTATGCCCTTACAACAAATTAATTAATAAAAAAATACTTTAAAATAAATTTCTTGAAATTAGTAATTTTCGTAAGAAAATAGTTTTAATTTAAATAACATTTTAAAATAGAATTTATTTAATCAGAATAATTTTCATAAAATATGTCTTTTAGACGTTTCATAAATTATGTAGAAAATCACCTTTAAACGTAGATAATAATAAATGCACAAAAATACGTTTTCTTACCAAAATATTGGTTTAAAGTTAATATAAAAGGTTTTCGGGTTTTAATATTAAATACCATTACCAAAATAACCTTTTTAAATAAATATTAGTTTTTATTATATTAATTCTCCTTATAAAACCTGATCAATATATATATATATATATATATATATATATATATATATATATATATATATATATATATATATATATATATATATATATATATATATATATATATAAAATATATAACAAAACCTATTTTTTTTATACCATATACTTAACTAAACTTTTATTTTAAAGATAATAACTTTTAAACGAATATTTATTTAACTAATATTTTGTAAACAAAATATTAAATCATTATTTGGTTTAAAAATCTCTACAACTTAACATTAAATTAAAGATAATCCTAACTTTAATTTAAACCAATTAAATCATTTAAACCATATTTAAATTTATAAGGTTAATCCATAAATCAATTAATACCAAAATAAACATATATAAAGTTTCCTAATATGTATATTATTACCACATTGTTAATTACAACACGGAAAGCTAAAATATTAAACCACAAAACCTAATAAAACAATTCTACAGAACCAAAATAATAATCTACAGGATAGACTCTACAGCCTAGAATAACAAATAGGTTTCTGTGAAGAAAATGACAGAGAGAAATGGGAAAAGTTTATCCAAACTTGCACGAAAGAGTACTGAGGGGAGGCCTCGGACTCGGAACGATGCCAGGATGACGAGCACGGACACGTGCGCGCACACGGGCGGACACGTGGGGAAGACACGCGACGACGGAGCACGCGCGGGAGACGACGGCACCGGCGGAGGACGCACGGGAGGCGTCGGGGACAGGTTCGAAAGGTGGGGGAGTGGGGTCTGGAATCGGAGAGGGCGGCAAGGGGAGCGCGGTGGTGGTCTCGGATTTGGATTTTGTGGAGGGAGGAGGAAGTTATGGGATTTTTTGTGGGAAATAGGATTGTGAACGTTCTGTGGGGTTTCTAATCTTCTGAAGAAATGTTATATGAGATAAAGAAGAAGAGGACGTGGGCATGGAGAGCGGATCTGAGAGAGAACCGGAGAGTGGGATAATGGGTAAGTCTAATGGGTTTTGGGCTTCGGGTTTTGGGTACCAAGGCTTAAGTTATGGGCTAAAAACAAAAGGCTCACCAAACAATATAAAACATGGACATTAAAAATAAAATAAAAGTCATGGGCTTCACAGGACTAAGCCTTGAATTCTGCACCGTAGCTGAAATTCTTCCCACTAACATAATATAGTTACATGAGTTTCTGGCTACACATTAAAGGCCCTATGCCAGCCTGATTTTAGTATATAATTTTGGGCGTCTACAAGTTTACCCTCAAGAGACGGCCTTATATCTCTTTGTCCATGCACTATAGGTGAGTTCTTTGTTAAAAAGACATGACATGAAACACTTTGCGCTTCCCTTGCGGTGCTACGTCGCTATGACATGGCCTAAAGCCGAGGCCTTACCCCGTATCGGGAACCTCATAGTAGTATCATACTACTGTAGCATGAGGTCACCGCCACTTTGTAGTGCCAAACTACCCAGCATGAAGCCTTAGGCTCCCTTGCGGTGTTACGCCGCAACGACATGGCTTGCAAGATCGAGGCTTTACCCCTATCCGGGTACCTCATGTGGTGTCGTGCCACTGTAACATGAGGATGAAGAACCCCTCATCTTTGTAGTGCTGACTACTCCCTATTTTATTTTAACATATAGTATTAGGCTACTTGCCTATTTGCGGTGCTACCCCGCTGTGACTTCGCTCGCAAAGCCGAGACATTATCCCTTTCGAGAATCTCATGTTGGAGTCACCCCACAGTAGCATGGAGTTTCACTCCTTGTAGTGCTGCACTACCGTGCTTCCTGTAAAGCACACCAGGCATTCACTCTGCTTGAGAAATCATTAAGACATTTAAGCCAACCTTCCCACAGGGTCAATTTTTCACAGAAAACAACAGTAGACAACAGTGGTTGTAGGTCCGTAATCTCTCCATGCCCTATAGGACATGTACCCACCGTTCCTGATATTCTTTCGATTAATGGTCCTCCCTTGAACCAAAAGCTAGATGCCTAGTAGATTTCTCTTTGAACTAATAGCATAAAACTTTATGGTAGGATTACAATAATACAATATCAGAATGCCTTCAAGCCCATTTTACATGTTGTGTCATCGACTAGCTGGCGCTTGAGGCCCTTGGTGAACGGATCCGCCAGGTTCTCATGACTCCGAACATCAATTACTGTAATAACACCTCTCTTAATGAGATCGTGTACTGCCCTGTGCTTCAACCGCACAGTCATCTTCTTCCCATTGAAGAGGTCATTTGATGCCACCGTCGCAGTCGCATGGTTGTCGTAGTATATCGGTATTGCCGATATTTGTGCCCCAACCACTAGAAGATCATACATGAGCTCCCGAAGCCATTCTGTTTCCTTCGCTGCGGTATCAAGTGCAAAAAAACTCAGATTCCATGGATGACCGCGAGAGCATAGTCTGCTTCTTCGACTTCCACGATATAGCAGCTCCATCCATTGTGAAAATGAATCCACTTGTGGACCTCTTGCTCTCCACCTCTGAGCACCAGCTGGCATCACTGAAGCCTTCCACTACCGACGGATCTCTGCTGTAGTGCAGTGCATATGTCTGAGTCTTATTGAGATATTTTATAACCCGTTTCACAGCTTTCCAGTACTCAAGGCCTGGGTTGCTCGTGAAACGACTTAACATTCCAACGACGAAAGCTATGTCAGGTCTTGTGGTAGTAGTAGCATACATCAAACTCCCGATTACGCTTGCATACTCCAGCTACCTGACACTTTTCCTTGAAATAGGCTTCAGCTTCAAATCACACCTATAAGGCATATCGATCCCTGGAAGATCCTGATACCCGTAACGTTTGATCATCTTCTCAATATAATGAGACTATGACAGCGCTAGTCTAGTGTCTGTCCGAATGATCTTTGTAACGCCCCAGTCCCAAAATACGTAGGACCAGGTATACGAATACATGCCAGCAGCACTTCACCAATGGGCCATGCTACACAACAAGCCCATTAGCGAAATACTTAAGCTGTAAATCATGATAACACCAAAAAATACAACACAGACCACAGGTATATACATCTAATCGCATCCACAGAGTCCACAAAGAGACCAAGAATAAATAAGGAAATGTCTCAAATATCTAGCAATAAAAGTAATGAAGTTTGTGCGGTAAAACATCCCAAAACCACAAAAAATAGAAAGAAAGTACAAATCAACTACAAGTCTGATGAAAAGAAAAGAAATTAATGTAGCAAGACTAAATATGAAGGTAACATGATCACGAGAAATCCTCTGGCACTATCTTGTCCTCCTGTGCCGGAATGCCTCCGGTCTCAGCTCTCGAACCGTAAACCTCCGGGTAGCCTTCAGATTCGTCTAAGCCTGGGAAATAGCCAGGTGCTCAGAGGACTAGCAAGGTGCATAATATACATGCCAAGGTACAAAAATAAAAATATGAACTAAGGCAATCTACTGTATCTGTCTATGTGTTATGCAAGTGAGATACTTTTTTAGAATACCAGACCCCTTCCACTAAGGCTCACTAGCACCTCAGCAGGGTATTGTCCCCAGTACCTGTGTCGTGGCACCAAGGACAATCAATTCTCGACAGTGATAATCCCTTACTCTGCTACAGAGATAAAGGTTACTAAATAACGGGCCACACGACAATAGGTCTGATATTGTAGTCAAGTTCTCCCCAATCCCTAGGTCTAGAATCTAGCAATGTCAAGTCTGTACAGTCATCTCGAAAGTAAACGCAATGCTGATAAAAAAATCTAGAATTCTAACACGAGATCAATACCACGAATAGTCATGTAAACCTCGTATCATGAATGTGTCGGTGTCCTATGGTCAATCGTGTCAATGGACACATCAGTACGTACGTAATGCCTAATGTCAATATTCGATGTCACTATCATGACATAGACACCCGTCTATAAACGGACACTAAGTATCAACATCCTACGTCATGCAATTCTAATCAAAAATAACAAAAAAAAAACATAAAAGAATAATCTGTAATGAAGGCAAGGCAAGCTTGCTTGTAACTGCTGTCTGCGGGTAAGCCTGTCCAACTCCGGTGTCCTTGTCGATCCTCCCAAGCTCACCTATAATAATATATTATATTCAATATTCTATATCAATGTATCATATATAAATTATATGAGTATCTACGCCTCCTAGTTGCCATAACGTTGTTACGACACTGCATCTATTCTAAAGGTACATATAGGTACCAAATTCTCTCGTAAATAATTTACAATTATAACAAAATAACATATTTAAATTCTAAAATTTATCTATAAATATTTATATATAGCTATAATTATATTTTTAATAGGAGAACCCTTTCACAAAAGGTCCTATGTCAATACTACATATGACTTCTTCAAATTCGACCCATTAATTTAGTCCCGAAACAATGAATAAATAAAATTAATAAATTCTGTAAAAATCCCAAAAATTATTTAAAATGGTAATTATAATGTTAAACTTTGCACAACATGAAGTTTAATATGAATTCATGGAATTTTGACACTTTTGGACACAAGGAAAGCAGAATTTTTTGGAGTTCGGTGATATAGAAAATGTCTTGAATTTTTAAAAATAGTAAACGGATGCGAAACCTAACTTTCATATATGCGTTGGAAAGGTATCGATGTATAGATTTTGAATAAAAATAAGGAAAGGTTAGAAACTGAACTTAGATAGGCAAAATTGGCCCGCGACAGAATTTGTCAGTTCTGGATACCCTGTCGTAGAATCAACACCACGGGCAAACCGCTTGGAACTAGGGGATCCGGCGATCAGAGGTTGGAGTAGAAATACAAAGGTAACTCTTAGATTTGGTTTTAGGAGAAAAGTATGAGAAAAAGTGGATGAAACATCATCTACAAGTCGACTAATCTACTGTGACGTTTCATACTTCGATTCGACGAAGTTTCGGCCCAAGTAGCGCGTCGTGCACCTCTCTAACGGCCGCAAAGTTGTTTCTACAGTTTCTAGGGTGGAAGAAGATGTTGAGAGGGATGTCAAAGTTGTGGTGGTTGGCGCAAAAATCGAGAAAAATTATATTTTGTGAAGAAAGGAGGGTCGGCTAGGATTTCGGGTTTGGAGTGGTGGCCGCTAGGTTTGGACGGATTTATGGAGTAGTTGGTGGTTATGAGAGAGGGAGATGGTTAGGGTTTGACAGGTATATATATAGTGCATGAGCTTTGGTTTGATCTAATTTGGATAGGATTTGGTTCTCCAAATCATACTATTATTAATGGGTTTCCTATTTTGGTTAGATGTTTGACCAAGTCAAAGATATAAGAGAATATTGCATATGGCTACAATTTAATCCTTAAAATTATCTTAAATATATGCATACTTAGTTTTGGTACTCCTAGTTAGGCTCTAACTAGTAGGGTTGACTAGGTTAGGGTCCGAGTAGCATTACTAGTCAAATTGGACCCAAAAAATCAATTTAATGAGTCTCATGTGCCGTTTGCAAATAAGTAGCACATGAGAACTAGATTAGATAGTACACCCTAGGCATGTGCATTGTAGACTCAAAATGGATCAAAATTATATATTGGGTCATACGGTTTCGATCTATCTCAAGTCCTGAAATCAATTTAGAAGTTGGGCCTAGAATTACGATAAATGATCAAATAGTCTAAGTTGACCCGAAATTGTGCAAAGCCAAAAGAATGTCGAAAAGCAAATTTTGATGGGACATGATATATCAAAATGAAGGTGGACAAGTCTATAATTCCAATATGGAATTGGATTTGAGAAAACAATATTTGTGTGCTTCCAAAATTAAAGCTACAGTAAACTACTAACATAGTCATTATTGACTTTAATAAATTAAAATATCTATATAAAATAATTAAAAATAAGATCCAAAATGAGGGGGCTTACAACCTACCCACCTTAGAAAATTTTGTCCTCGAAATTAAAAATAACACAATTATAAAAAGAAAACTTATCATAAGAATAATTAAGCTAAGACTTACCGGCATCTACGAATAAGTGGGGATAACGCTCGTGCATAGAATCTTCACGTTCCCAAATTGATTCTTCCGAAGAAAGGTGCCTCCATGCAACACGAACCATTCTAATCGTCTGCCCTCTGAGAGTCTTTTCACTCGTATCCAAGATACCTACCGGGTGCTCCTCGTATGATAAACTGGGTCCCACCGTGATCTCAGAGTGATCGACCACATGACTGGGATCAGTCACATACCTCCTCAGCTGTGAGATATTGAATACATCATGCACTCCCTCTAGTGATGGGGGTAATATAAGACGATATGCCACCTCTTTTATATGCTCAATAATATCGAACGGTCCAATATACCTTGGACTCAACTTCCTCCTACTCCTGAATCTAATAGTGCCCCGAGTCGGTAAAATCCTCAGAAATACATGCTTTTCTACCTTGAATTCCAGTGGTCGATGATGCATATCGGCCCAATGCTTCTGTCGGTCTTGAGTTGCTTGAAGATGACTCTGAATCTGCTTCACTTTTATGACTGTCTGTGTCACAAGCCCTGGTCCAAGTATTTGTCGCTCTCCAGCCTCTGTCCTCTCGCAAAGTCTTCAAAATCTTACATCTGTAGATAATGCTGCCTTGATTCTATCCACAAGTGACGACTATACTTCAAGATTGGCAAGTACTCATTGCTCTTCCAGCATAATGACTTCTATTCCAAGCTCCTGAAAATCTTCTAATAATTGTGGCTGAGGTGTCAAGAAATATGTAGTAGGCTTCCTACTTAAAGCGGCCGCTACTACGTTAGCCTTGCCAGGATAGTACTACAATTATATATCATAGTCTGTCATGAGCTCCAACCACCGCCTCTGTCTCATATTCAACTCCTTTTGCATGAAGACATACTTCAAGCTCTTATGATCCGTAAATCTCTCCACACGCTCTCTGTACAAATAATGACTACACATCTTCAATGCAAAGATCATAACTGCTAACTCCAAATCATAAGTAGGGTAATTCTTCTCATGTGCCCTTAGTTGCCTCGATGCGTAGGCTATGACCTTCTGTGTTGCATCAAAACACATCCAAGTCCACTACCCGACGCATCACTGTATACAACGAATCCTTCCGATCCAGAAGAAAGCATTAAAATAGGTGTTGAGGTCAACCTCTTCTTCAACTCTTCAAAAGGCTTCTGACAATTTTATGTCCATTGGAACTCCTGATCCTTACGGGTCAACCGTGTCATCAGCTCTGCAATCCGTGAGAAATTCTCTACGAACCTGTAGTAATACCCTACAAGTCCGAGAAAACTCCTAACTTCTGCAACCAATGTTGGTGTCGGCCAAGACTCTACGGTTGCTATCTTTTTCTGATCAACTGAAAGTCCTTCTCCCGAGATAATGTATCCAGGAAAAGGAACTCTATCAAGGCAAAATTCACACTTACTAAGCTTAGCATACAATCTATCCTTCCTTAATACTCCCACCACAACTCTAAGATGCTTCTCGAAAATAAGCTAGGAAAAAAAGGATTAAAGTGTTTACTGCAGAAGAATTCTAATACCACTAGTCGTACCATTATATCGTATGTATAGTATTATAACCTATTCAATGATACTCGTCAGTTCACTCCTAACAATTTTTCCTAATAGGCTCTAGGCATCCGATATCCGGGCACGATCATATTCGACCCATAATCTCATAAGGATCCATCTCTAAGAGAGTTACCTGTTTCTATTCATCCAACATCACATTCACACCAATATCTAGCTTAATTATATTCTATAATATAACTATAAGATTTTAACTATTTTAGTCGTTTAATAAATAGAAGGTAACGAAAGCCTAAGGCATGGTCAAACAAACCTATATAGCAATTTCAAACAACGGTAGGGTCAAGCATAGAAGGAAGGTTTGTCGAATTATCTCCAAGAACGGAATAAGGCCAAACAAGATGCATAGGACGTAGTCTAGGTAAGACTCGAGAACCATATATCTTCGTGATTATGTCACATAAAGTTACTGCCACGCCAGTGTGCATCTGGCTGCAAATAACTTTCTTGTTCCATAATACGACAGATGGCTGTAGTGTACATCTACCATGCCAGGTAATACAGGTTCTTGAGCTTATCTTGGACAAATCCATAAAATATTTTTGAATTAACTTTTTACAAAAATACAGGAAAAATATCAACATGCATAGGATATGGTTTAAGTAGAATTTGAGAAACATATGTAGCTATGATGTCGTTATCTGAAGCCCTGCCTCGCCAGTATCTCTCAGGCTGCAACAACTTTGATTCCGTAATAAAAGGATAAATATAATTTCTCAAACTTTTCCTTGGACTAATCCATAAGGCAGTTTCCAACAAATTATCGAAAATAAACGAGAAGATTTACTCAAGAAGTCAATAGGGAAGGGTTTAGTCAAATCTCGAGTAAGGAAGAACACAAAAGCAATCATATTAAGAAATAAGATAACATAAAAGCAATCATGCTAAAGAGTCTGAGAAAAGTCTATAATCATGTTTGTGGATGTATCCTCAAGTCCTATTCCTTAATTGGTTGCAGGCTCGTAGTAGTACGACTATCCTAGGTATACTACGACTTCACAAAATTCACGAAGACTCTACCTGCACCAATGACTTCTAGTGTCTATGCCTCTGCTTTCCAGATGTGATAGTAAGGGAAGATACATCCATCAAGAATTTTTGTCTTGCTAGCATGAATAAATATGGATTACGGTAGAACATAATCAAACTGGATGCAAATCAAGAAGTTAAGTGAGAGTTCAAAACGAAGTCAAGGAAGGTATCAAGCATGTGGATGTGATCCTATGGGTCTCTCTATCCTATTCTAATTGCAGGCTCACGTCGGTACAATAACATAACCGAAGTGATTAACTTAGACCTGCATGGGCCACCACAAAAATATCTAACACCCCAGTCCCAAAATACGTAGGACCAGGTGTACGAATACATGCCAACAGTACTTCATCAATGGGCCAAGCTACACAACAAGCCCATTAGCAAAATACTTAAGCTGTAAATCATGATAACACCAAAAAATACAATACAGTCCACAGGTATATACATCTAATCACATCCACATAGTCCACAAAGAGATCAAGAATAAATAAGGAAATGTCTCAAATATCTAGCAATAAAAGTAATGAAGTCTGTGCGGTAAAACATTCCAAAACCACAGAAACATAAAGAAAGTACAAATCAACTACAAGTTTGATGAAAAAAAGAAAATAATGTAGCAAGACTAAATATGAAGGTAACATGATCACGAGAAATCCTCTGGCACTATCTTGTCCTTCTGTGCCAGAATGCCTCCGGTCTCAGCTCTCGAACCGTAAACCTCCGGGTAGCCTTCAGATTTGTCTAAGCCTGGGAAATAGCCAGGTCCTCAAAGGACTAGCAAGGTGCATAATATACATGCCAAGGTACAGAAATAAAAATATGAACTAAGGCAATCTACTGTATCCGTCTATGTGTTATGCAAGTGAGATACTTTTCTAGAATACCAGACCTCTTCCGCTAAGGCTCACTAGCACCTCAGTAGGGTATTTTCCCCAGTACCTATGTCGTGGCACCAAGGACAATCAATTCTCGACAGTGATAATCCCTTACCCAACTACAGAGATAAAGGTCACTAAACAATGGGCCACACGACAATAGGTCTGATATTGTAGTCAAGTTCTCCCCAATCCCCAGGTCTAGAATCTAGCAATGTCAAGTCTATATAGTCATCTCGAAAGTAAAAGCAATGCTGATAAAAAAATCTAGAATGCTAACACGAGATCAATCCCACGAATAATTATGTAAACCTCGCATCATGAATGTGTCGGTATCCTATGGTCAATCGTGTCAATGGACACATCAGTATGTACGTAATGCCTAATATCAATACTCGATGTCACTATCATAACATCGGCACCCGTCTATAAACGGACACTAAGTATCAATGTCCTACGTCATGCAATGCTAATCAAAAATAACAAAAAAACATAAAAGAATAATCTGTAACGAAGGCAAGGCACGCTTGCCTGTAACTGCTGTCTGCGGGTATGCCTGTCCAACTCTGGTGTCCTTGTCGATCCTCCCAAGCTCACCTATAATAATACATTATATTTAATATTCTATATCAACGTATCAATATAAATTATATGAGTATCTACGCCTCCTAGTTGCCATAACGTTGTTACGACACTGCATCTATTCTATAGGTACCAAATTCTCTTGTAAATAATTTACAATTATAATAAAATAACATATTTAAATTCTAAAATTTATCTATAAATATTTATATATATCTATAATTATATTTTCAATAGGGGAACCCTTTCACAAAAGGTCCTATGTCAATACCACATATGACTTCTTCAAATTCGACCCATTAATTTAGTCCCAAAACAATGAATAAATAAAATTAATGAATTCTGTAAAAATACAAAAAAATAGTTAAAATAGTACTTATAATGTTAAACTTTGCACAACATGAAGCTTAATATGAATTCATGGAATTTTGACACTTTTGGACACAAGGAAAGCAGAATTTTTCGGAGTTCGGTGATACGAAAAATGTCTTGAATGTTTAAAAATAGTAACCGGATGCGAAACCAAACTTTTCGATATGCATTGGAAAGGTATCGACGTCTAGATTCTGAATAAAAAATAAAGAAAGGTTAGAAAATGACCTTAGATAGCAAAAATTGGCCTACAACAGAATTCGTCAGTTCTGGATACCCTGTCGTAAAATCAACGCCACAGACAAATCGCTTGGAACTAGGGGATCCAGCGATCAGAGGTTGGAGTAGACATACAAATTTAACTCTTAGATTTGTTTTGAGGTTAAAAGTATGAGAAAAAGTGGATAAAATATCATCTACAAGTCGAATAACCTGTTGTGACGTTTCAGACTTCGATTCGACGGAGTTTCGGCCCAAGTAGCGCGTCGTGCACCTCTCTAACGGCCGCAAAGTTTTTTCTACAGTTGCTAGGGTGGAAGAAAATGTTGAAAGGGACGTCCAAGTGGTGGTGGTTGGCACAAAAATTGAGGAAAAATTGTATTTTGTGAAGAAAGAGGGGTCGGCTAGGGTTTCGGATTTGGAGTGGTGGCCGCTAGGTTTGGAGGGATTTAAGGAGTAGTAGACGGTTATGAGAGAGAAAGATGGTTAGGGTTTGATAGTTATATATATATGGTGCATTGGCTTTGGTTTGATCTAATTTGGATAGGATTTGGTTCTCCAAATCATACTATTATTAATGGGTTTCCTATTTTGGTTAGATGTTTGACCATGTCAAAGATATAAGAGAATATTACATATGGCTGTAATTTAATCCTTAAAAATCTCTTAAATATATGCATACTTGGTTTTGGTACTCCTAGTTAGGCTCTAACTAGTAGGGTTGACTAGGTTAGGGTCCGAGTAGCATTACTAGTCAAATTGGACCAAAAAAATCAATTTAATGAGTCTCATGTGCCATTTTAAATAAGTTGCACATGAGAACTCGATTAGATAGTACACCCTAGGCATGTGCATTGTAGACTCAAAATGAATCAAAACAATATATTGGGTCATACGATTTCGATCTATCTCAAGTCCCGAAATCAATTTAGAAGTTGGGCCTAGAATTACGATAAATGATCAAATAGTCTATGTTGACCCAAAATTGTGCGAAGCCAAAAGAATGTCGAAAAGCAAATTTTGATGGGACATGATATATCAAACTGAAGGTGGACAAGTCTAGAATTCCAATATGGAATTGGATTTGAGAAAACAATATTTGTTGTGCTTCCAAAATCAAAGCTACAGTAAACTACTAACATAGTCATTATTGAATTTAATAAATTAAAATATCTATATAAAATAATTAAAAATAAGATCCAAAATGAGGGGGCTTACAATCTTGATGCCTAAGATCACATCAGCTTCCCCCAAGTCCTTTATACTGAACTTACTTGAGATGAACTTCTTTGTCTCTATGACACAGCCCATATCCGTATCTAGGATCAGCTTGTCGTCCACGTACAGACAAACGATCACACCTCTTCTATCAGCAAACTTTGTGTAAATACACTTGTCTGTCTCACTGACCATGTAGCCATTTGACCTTATAACCTTGTCAAATTTCTCACGCCACATCTTAGGAGCCTATTTAAGACCGTACAAGGATTTCACCAACTTACAGACTTTGTCTTCAAGACCCTTGACAAAAAATCCCTCTGGCTGTTGTATGTAAATCTCTTTGGTCAGCTCGCCGTTTAGGAAAGTCGTTTTTACATCCATCTGATGTATTACCATCTTATGTATTGGTACGAGAGCAATCAACATCCTGATGGTGGCCATCCGAGCTACTGGAGCATACGTGTCAAAGTAGTCGGTCCCCTGCTTCTAAAAAAAACCCTTGGCTACCAACCTAGCCTTGAACTTGTCAATAGTTCCGTCTGCTTTCATCTTCTTCTTGAAGATCCATTTGCATCTGATGGGTTTAGCTCCTTCAGGAAGATCAACCAACACCCAAGTGTTATTTGAGGTGATGGAATCAATTTCATTGTCAATCGCCTCCTTCCAGAAAATTGCATCTCTGGTCTTCATCGCCTTATCATACGTAAGTGGATCTGCTTCCACATGATAGGTGACAAAGTCACTTCCGAAGTCCTTCGACCTCCTCACACGCTTAGCTGGCGGCTCAGCTAGTTCTGGTTCAACCGTTATTTCAACAACAACATCTTCTTGGACTACATCCTTATTGAAGACTTCAGTTTCCTGCGCACCTTCATTATTCTTCAGAATATCCGCAAGAACAATGTTCTTGTGCCTTGCAAATTTGTCTTCAAAATATTATGCGTCGCGAGATTCAATGATATAATTTGACTCAATATCAAGAAATCAATGAGCATCACTCTTCTCGGCATACCCCAAGAAGATCGTCTTTGTAGTCCTTGTCCCAAGCTTCTGAATCTTCAGATCTGGAAGCTTAACATATGCCAGACACCCCCACACTCGAATAACATTCAAGTTAGGTCTGACCTTGAACCAGAGTTCATGAGGAGTAATGTCTGAAGTTGCATGAGGCACTCTATTTAGAATAAAAGTGGTTGTCAATGCAGCTTATCCCTAGTAGCACTTTGGAAGACCCGCAGTCAAAAGCATTGAGCTAATCATTTCTGTCAACATTCTGTTCTTCCTCTCTGCTGCTCCATTTGATTGAGGAGAGTATGGAGCCGTAGTCTCATTAACAATTCCATGTTCTTTGCAGAACGATGTGAATTCATGAGACCTGTACTCTCCACCTCGATCACTTCTTATTCTTTTGAGTTGTTGTCCAATCTGCCGCTCAACTTCAGCCCTGAACTCTTTGAACTTCTCGAATGCTTTATCTTTAGCCTTTAGCAAGTAGACGAACGCATATTTTGAGAAGTCACCAATGAAGGTTATGAAATATTTCATCCCGACCTTTGTAGAGAATTGTTTGAAGTCACATATATCAGAGTATACCAACTCCAGAAGATCTGTACTTCGATTAACCCGATAAAGGGTTTCCTTGTGATCTTCGTTTGAGTACAAACTTCACATTTCTCTACCTTAGTCCCATATTTGGAGATAAGTCGTAGACTAGACATTATATTTATTCATTTACAATGAACATGTCCTACCCTATTATGCCACAACTCAAAAGTATAAGCAGAACGAGTGATTGCATTAATTATATTGGACTGATTTATAAGCTAAATTTTGAACATTCCTTCGGTACAAAAAGCTTTCCCGAAATATGTTCCCTTTATGGACATCACCATCTGGCCAGCATTGATGTCCATCCTGAGGACTGTATTGCAGAATAGGCCTCCCGAGATCAGGTTCTTTGCGATAGAAGGTACATGCATCACACCTTGAAGCGTCAGAGAATTCCCTGAAGTCAGCTTTAAAACCACCGTCCCGATCCCGAGCATTTCAGCTTGTGTCTGGTTCGCCACCATAACCACTTCAGAAGTTGGTGTATAGGTGGTGAACCACTCCTTGCTGGAGAAGACATGGCAGGTGGCTCTAGTGTCTATCCACCAGTCAGAGTCAGCCCCCACCGCATCGACCTGCACAATTATAGCAGCAATATCAGTGATCATAGATACCTTGCTAGACTCTCCTTACTCTGATTGTATGGTCTTTGTTTTGCATTCATTCTTGAAGTGGCCCTTCTTGCCACACTTGAAACAAGGCATCTGAAACTTTGCCTTCTTTTGCTTGAAGGAAGTCTCCTTCACGTTCAGATTGTTAGGGTCCTTCTTCTTGTTGTGGGAAGACGCATGCTTTTCCCTTGGTTCCCTGGTATGAACCATATTGGCTTTAGCCAATTGCTTGGATAGTGCGTCCACCTTCAGTTGAGCCCTCATCTGGTCCTCAACGTAAATTTTCTGCAGGAGATCGTCGAGACTGACCTCCAACTTCTTCCTATGCATGTTTGTATAGAAGTTGATCCACCCAGCAGGGGACTTCGAAATGATCCCTCCAATAACAAACTTGTCAGGGAGGGGCATCGCCTCGTCTTCCAACTTCTGTTGCAGTTTCAGGAACTCCTTCACCTGCGGCAGCATTGGCTTCTCGTCCTCAAAGAACCACTTGTGATATTTTTCAACAAGAAATATCTTACTGCGGTTCTTATCATCCTTGTACAGTTTCTCCAGAGACTCCCAAATCTTTCTGGCAACAGTCTTCTTTGAATATGATTCTACAAGAGAATCTTCCATAGCATTCCCTTCTCCACTTATTCTGGTTCTTAGTAGCCGCAGCGATTGTGGCTGCTGATCCAGTCTCTGGAATAGTAGGTTCCTCCTCATACAGTACGTGATCAATATCAGAGAACTGAATATTGAGGAAAACCTTCCTTTTCCAGATTTGATAGTGTTCACCATCAAACTGCTCTAACTTAGAGAAGTTAGGATTAATGAGTAGAGCATGGAAGTTTTCCATCATAGCAATTAAGCTTTGAGATTGTTATTGTTGGGGCACAATTTTCGATGGAAAACTGAGAAAATAAAACAGTTGTAAAAATAACGTTTCAACGCACACTTCAAAGAAGGTGTACAACAGAGATCCTAGCAGGATTCTGGATTACGATAATCTAAAAAGATTTTGTAACAGTAGTAAATGATAGTAGCACTTCAAAACAGAAGGCACGAATCGAAATGCTAATAGCAGTAGCGATGACAGGCGAAAGATGGAAGATGGTCTGCTGGGTGAATGATCACCGTTGCTCAAAGCTTAATTTGTCCTACACGAATAGCTCCCAGGAACCAGCAAGTTCGTCGGAGAACTATGGAACACTCTGCTCTTCTGACTCCTCGGATGGCAGCGGACTCCTGTGGCGCTAAGTGACGCTGGTGCAACGCTACTCTTCTCTTTCAAAGTCTGTGGGAATTCGTAAGGAATTTTGAACTATGTACTTTTTCAAGAAACACTTATGTACTCTATGTTCTAT
>JANAVB010004353.1:0-43233 GCA_029216955.1 Iris pallida | reverse complement strand
GTCTTTATATATAGTTTTATTCTGACAATTCATATAGCTTGTTCTTCTTGTATCTTGCTACGTCCGTTGAGGACCTGGTTATTCCCCAGGTGTGTGCTTTCATGATTCACTGCAGGTGTTCTAGCCAAGGCCGTGATTCTTTCCATTCCTTCAAAGACGATTGCGCTTGGTTCGTCTTGCCATTTATGGATCGATTCTTGTACATTTCTTTCATTGAGATAGTTGGTAGTGGACTTTGTCTCCGTCCAATGATTGTATCATAAATATTCAAGTTGATTTTATATTCTTTTCATTGTGGATGAGATTTAGTTTGTCTTGGATTACTGCATCTACAGCTTATGTATACATACAAGGCCCCTGTACTTCGTATTTATATAAAGGCATGTCTACATACTTGGTCCTATGTATTTTGGGACTGGGGCGCTATAGGTGAGGGCACGGTTGATTAGGGGGAACGTTGTCTCCGTCGGGACCACTACGTCCCTCGAATCTAGTGCGTCCCCCGAATCTAGAGCGTCAAATTGGTTAGAGATGGTGAGGGCTTGGGAGTTGAAGGGGATCAAGGCTCTGTTGGAGTCTGACTTGCCTTTACTGGATTTAAACCGTGTGTGTGAGTTTGGAAGAGGTAGAAGAGGAGCCTTGGGGGTCCTCCCTCAGCAGGCGCAGTGTCGTTATGACCTGATTTTTTCTTAAGTTCTGGGTGGAGACGGTGGCAATGCTTTGGAAGGTGGCCTCTTAAATGGCAGTGGTTACAGAACAAAATATGGTTGTCGTTGAGGATTTGTTGCGTGTGGGTTTGGTTACCTAGTTCGATCATAATAAAATTGGGTAGTTCGGATTTGGGATCGAGTTCCACGCAAATTTTGGCATAGTGAGCCTTGGGGAGGTTACTGGTCTCGGGGGCCGTAGCCACATACGTACCAAAGGAATTGGCAATACGCCTAAGTGCCGTCGGGACAAAGCAAATTAGGTATAGGTTGGGCAGGGTCACCCAGACGGCGACCATTGCTGAGTCTTCTCTAGTGCTAAAGATAGCTGACCACTTAACGATCTTCATCTGGTGGAAATCGACCCTGCACGTGGCTTTGGACCATACCACTGTGATCAAGATTGGAGGATAGGTGGAGGAGGATATGTCGGGGATCGAGGAGGAAACTCGATAATCCGTTGAAAGTTTTCAGCCGGCCATCGTCTCCTGCACCCTGGAGAGTTTGGGACAGCCCGACAAAAATTTGAGGATAAAAATATGGAGAAAAGAGGAAGATAGGGAGTTCAATTCCGAATGGTGAAGGGGACGATTGGCACAGGAGATTCCTGGGAATATGCAATGTCCGGAAGATCGACGTCGGGGATAGGGATCCCCTTCGTTGATACTAAATCCGGGCGAAGAATGGCGGTAGTACGCTTGGACGCACCGATCGAGGAGGGAGGATGGATCTGCGCGGGACGAGAGGGGGACGGCTCGGGGCGAAGGTTGGGGGCGGCAGAGATTACATGAGGCACTCTACCAGGGAGAGAGGTGGAGAAGCCGCGGAGGTGGCGATATCGGGACGGAGGCCCCGCACGCAGGGAGGGGCTCCGCCAGCACACCAACCGTCTCCGGGCAAAGAAGAGAAGGCGAGGTCCGAACCGCAGTGGCAATGGCCAACGCACCGACACCGTCCTGAACGACAGGGGCCTCCGGGGGAGAGACGGGGGCCACCAGGCCAAAAAACTCGAAGCCCGGCTATGCGTCGAGGGACCAAGGGCAGGGGGACCTATAGGAGGAATAGCGGTGAAGGAAGAGGAGGGGGGCCGGGTTGCGAGAGGGGGAAGAGAAAAAGATGGAAGTGAGGAAGGCACGGGCAATGCGGGAGGTGGAGCCAGAAGGGAGCCTGCGAAAATTTTGAGGGAGGAGGAGGTGCCATCCGCGTATGAAACGGAATACGCTGGATGGCCAAGGGTGGGCCCCGTAAAGCGCTGGTTATGAGTGCCAAGTTTGCCATTGATTGTAAAAGTACAGAACAATTTTATAGGAGGACTGAACTTAGACTCACAATACAAACTCGCTCGTACAAAGAAAGCCTAGAATAAAAAACCTAGTACATTAATCTAAGTACGATTGTTTATTTTTGATTCTGGGGGGTGACGGTAGAGGCTCGGGAAAGCGACGGCAGCTCTGCCTTCCTTGGACGATCGGACGTAGCCTTGGCTCTGATAAGGAAATGCTCTCGGAATGTGTGGGGAGACTCTTCTGTGCGTGCCTTTATTTCTCTGTGTATTCCGCCGGGGGGGGGTCTCTCTCTCTGCAATTCTCCTCTCTTTTACAAGGGAATGGCACCTTGCTATTTATAGGAGTGGGGTGTGATCATTAGGGTTTGTAATGATTGTCCCTTGAAAAGTCGACAGTTTGGGGATTAATTACCATTTTCTATAATCATGTCTTAATGGCAGTTAATCTGGGCCGTTGATCTTGATTGCAATAAATCTGGGCAGTTAATGTTGATTGCGCCAAATCCATATGGACAATTAATGTTGATTGCCACAAATCTTCGTGATTTATTATGACAAGCTTGGGTCTCCTGCCACGTGTTCAATCTGCTAGATTGTAATAAATCTGATTTGATTTGGATAATTATGATGATTGCACTAAATCTGGTTGTTGGGATTTGTTAATCAATCTTGATTGATTTGATGCCACGTGTCTAACCAATATTTTGCTGCGAGCCATAGGGACATGGGGAAAACTAATCTTCTGCCACGTATACTAACCGCGAGCCACATGGACCGGGTGTCTTGACAGAGCTGCATAAGGGTGGCTTCTCAGGATTTGAACCGCATGAAGGTGGCAGCCGCATAGGTATGGCTTCCAAAATCTGAGCTGCATGAGGGGGGTTTCCAACTGAACCGCATAAGGCTGACCACGTGTCAAGGCTGCATGCACGTGGCCTCTCAGTATTTAAGCCGCATGGAGATGGTTCCCATAATTCGAGCTGCATGAGAGTAGCAGCCACATGGGGGTGGCTTCTCAGGATTAGAGCCGCATGAGATGGTTCCTATGATCCGAGCCGCATGAGAGTAGCGGTCGCATGGGGGTGGCTTCTCAGGGTTTAGAGCCGCATGGAGATGGTCCCCATGATCCGAGCCGCATGAGAGTAGCGGTCGCATGGGGGTGGCTTCCACCTGAGCCGCATGCGGCTGGCCACGTGTCAAAGCCGTATGGAAGACTTTGGGATTCGATGGATCGTGCTAGCTATAGAGAGATTTTCTTCATTTTCTTTGGTGCACACCATCATGTCAGAGTATTATTGCAGCTTTATGTCAGAGCTGCTCAAACCTTCGTGTCAGAGCCGTCGCTTCGTATTAATTGAGCCAGCTGTATTAGTTATGGCCGGTTTATGAAGGACTTTTTTGAACCGTATAAGGCCACGTGGCTCGCTGGGAACATCTGAACCGCGTGAGCTCTAATGGATGTTTGAGCCGCATGAAACTCTCCTAGTCCTGCCGTATTGGATTGATTCTGAGCCGCATGAAACTCTAATGAACTGTTGAGCCGCATGAAACTCCCTAGCCTTGAGCCGCATAGAACTTTCTGTTCATTTCCATGCTTCTACAAGACTCCCTTCAAAGTTTTCAATTTTAAAAATTGAAATACTTTGAATGAGAAGCATGGCTATGTCCACATAAGCTCTCTTGGCCGCATAAGATATTCTGGCCGCATTGACTTTCTAGCCCCATGACCTTCCTGGCCGCATGGACTTTCTGGCCGTATGGACTACCTAGCCGCATCGACCGCTCTGTCCGCATGCTGTCCTTTCTGCCACGTAGGCGTCATTAATTGCTCTTGATTCGTTTGATTTGGAGGCATCTTTTGGGGGCAGGATCCCAAGGGTTAGATTTGCCTCGATAACCGAAGCGTCGATTTTGTTCTTTAGGCGGCACCGAATCGAAAGCGTCCGTCGGTTTATGAACCCTATCCGCCTATAAATAGAAGTAAATTCTTATGGAAACTCTTTACTTCTTTCTTTTACTTGAACTTTCTTGCCCTAGGTTGCCGTTCTTCTTCTTCTTCTTCGATCACGCTGGCCCCCGAGACTTCCAAGGCTGCGCGAAGGGTAAGGGAGTAGCTTCGATGTCGACTGCGGTGCCTGAAGTCCATCCGACGTTCACCCCACTAGTGCTGGTAAGGATTTGGAAGGATCGTATGCTTCACAAGCCCTAACAATGATGGCTCTGTTGCATGTTTTATGCACAAGCCTTTAATACGTCCTTCGTCTCCATTAAACTGTTCAAATTGTATGGGCCGCATGTACGTCCCATGTCCAAGCCGCATGGGGGTATACCCTATGTCCGAGCCGCATGGGAGTTGTCTAGTGACCGCATAAATACTTCGCGGACTGAACCGCATAATCACCCATCGAACAGAGCGCATAAGTTGTAGCATTTGGGTTCCTAGAAATTATTTTTCTATTTTGGAGTTTTTTTTTATTTTATTTTTGTTAGCATCAATTATTTACTAGGATGTCGATTTGGGATCGTAAGATTTTGCCTAAGCCTATAGGTTAGATATAAGAAAATTAGGTCATATATGGTCTCCAGGGTCCCCAGGCAGCCTCTAGAGTATTATTTTACCATTTTAGAATTTCCAGGATTTATTGGAGATTTTTAGATAATTTTATATATTATTTCATTATTTTCTTATGCTTCTAGGATTTTCTGTGAGAGCACCCAGGGTATTTTGAGGCCAAAGAATTTATTTAGGCTCTAGAGCATTTAAAATATTTTCTATATTTTCTAGGAATTTTTAGGAATTTTCTGGAATTTATTTGGAATTTTTAGGATTTTTTTAGAATTTTTATTTAATTTTCTGCATTTAAAAACCTATTTTTAAATATATTACCCAGTCAGCAGCGGGTGGGGGCCACCCGTCAGCCGCTGAAAGCGGAGCGGGAGGGCCCACGTGCCAGTGTAAGGGGGGCGGGGAGCTCGGTCTCCGAGCCGCTCCCATATTTGTAATCCGAGCCGTGCTCGGAGTCGAGCCGAGCTCGACTTACTGTAGCCGTAGGATTCTAGCGGTGGGCGCGTGTGATTACGCCACGTGGCAGCGCCAGCCGCTCAGCCACCGACTAAACCTATATATATATTAGTTATTAGGTTATTCCGAAACCCTATTTATTCAGCAGCTTTTTGTGGAGAGTTCGATTGGAGTTCTTCGACTTCGCGGGGGGATTGCCGTTGATCTAGACATCCTTTTCGCGCGCCGTTTTTTTTCTTAGAAGCGTATTGAGGTTAGGTTTCTGAATATATAATTTATTTTCTGGTATTTTGATCTCGAATTTCTGAATAATTATTTGAGTGTCGGTTGTCCAAAAATCAACACGTCGCACGGTTTTGAGATTTCGAGCAATCCCGAACTCCGTTTCGCGATCCGTTTGAAGTTTTGGAAAGCTGACACCGAGACCTAAAACATATAATTTTTCCAGAAATTCAGAGTTTCATCTAGTATTTTATTTTATTCATAGAAGTCAGATTTGGTCAACGATTCATCGATTTGGTCATGGTTAGCCATAATGGCGATAACTTTTGACCAAAGCGTGATTTTACGGCACGGTCAATTCCAGTGCACTCATGGCGCTGAAATCTATTATGTCGCACACTCAAACTTTGAATTCAATGTTTGACCAGTTAGTCAACAGTATGTCTCGATTTGCGTGCCACGAGTCCCGAATTTGGAACCATGAATTTTCTTGGCCAAATTTTTGTGTGTAGATTGTTATTTCAGAATTAAATAGGTTAAAATAGGATTTTAGATGATTTATTCCAGGATTAAAATAGTATTAATTAGTTTAAACCATTAGCCACTTTCTAGGATTTTTAGAGTGGGAATCGTTGATCTAACTTTGGTTTTTATGTGACGGGGTAGATCGGACTACGACGTCTTGACTTGTGACTTTATCATCTATCGGAGCAGGCAAGTATCACTATGACCTATGTTTCCTTTATTTTATGCTGCATGTATCTTCGTGTCATCGTTTCACTATTACTTCCCTTTGGTTCATGATTGTCATTGCTCATGATTAATATTGTGCACGAGAGTTAGAATCGTTAGGATATATACATGTTCATCTTTTACTCATTGTTTCCTATTGTTTACAGTTTATCGTATTGCTAATGTTTATCATAGTGGACATGTATTGTGAGTGAGTCGGGCGGGCGGGAGAATACAACAAGTAAGCATGTGGTCAACGAATTGAATACAGACCCCCTATACATTGATTGCATAATATCAGTCATACACCACACGTATGACTGACGGATATCCCAAGCCGTCTACATGCTGAAAGTTGGTATTCTAAAACACACAGTACACGTGACTTAATTATTGTTGCCATGTCGTCTATTGTTCTTCTTTCGTCAAGTTTACCTTCTTGTTGTCATCATGTCTTAGTGGTATGTCAAAGTCTACCTTCATATGTTATCATGTCTCAAAGGTACTTTCTTATCATACAATGTCATGCCTATACTTATCTTCAGTTAAATTCCTTTTATCTTTCCTTCATGCTTGTATACTATATTGTGTAATGTAGTGTTATGGTGATCTTGCTCCAATCCTGACTGGATAACTATTTTTCAGCTTTAGACGAAGAGATTTGCCCCGAGGTCTACGGTGAGTATGTTGGCGACACTGATGTCACTGGCGTACCCGGTTCCAGTACTGGCGAATTAGCATATTTTCTTCCTTATGGATTCGCATTAGTTAGTAGTTATAGTTATGGAGTTTAGTTGTCTATTTTATTTTCTGCTATCCGGGTTTGTTCCCGAGACTTTCTGAGTTGTAGTGGATTTTTCATATTTATTATTGAGACTATTGGACATTTTAGTGATTTTTGCTGGCTTAGTTGTGGATGATATATATGCGTGTTGTGCTTGTTGTGGACCATTGTTATCATAGACAGCGTACTACCGTCGATGCTGCGGCGTAGGCTGGACTTGGCCACGTACTCGTATCCCAAAATTGGGAGCGGGTCGTGACAAGTTTTTATGGTGGCCCATGCAGGTCCAATTTCGCAAAAGACTGCGAACTCGTGGTAGTGCTTAAGTTAGCTGTACTACTACGAGCCTGCGAATAGATTTGAAGTTAGGAGGTTATATCATCCACAAATAGGACTTCTAAACTTATGAGTCTATTTTATCTTAGTGCCTCTTAATTTGCATCTTGCTTGATTCCGTCCGTGATTTCTTCGATATGTTTGTATCTACCGTTC
Source organism: Iris pallida (assembly GCA_029216955.1). NCBI lineage: Eukaryota > Viridiplantae > Streptophyta > Magnoliopsida > Asparagales > Iridaceae > Iris > Iris pallida. Next base: position 35,989 of record JANAVB010004353.1, on the reverse strand, counting down.
TAACCATATCCTTTCTTTCCTTTTAGTTCGCAATGGTTGAGACAAGGCGCAGTGCGATCCGTAAGGGGAAAAGGGTAGCTAACCCATATGCTACTCCCGAACCCGAGGGATCGACAGCAGAGAGTACCGAGTTCGTAGAGCCTTCTAACCATCAACAAGATAGGGTTAGTGCTGAAGATCTTCCACCATCACCACCAACAGCCCCAACCCAAGGAGTAACTATGGATGGAGCTCAAATCCTTACGATACTCCAAGGCATGATGGAGACTCAGCAGAGACATGCAGATGTTCTAGAAAGGAGCGTAGAAACACGACAAGATCGTGTGGGTACTATTGATGGGTTTCGCAAGATGAACCCACCTCCCTTTACTGGCTCGAGAAACCTATAGAAGTCACCAACTGGCTAGTGGAGATAGAGACACTACTAGAGGCATCAGAGCTGCCACCGGAGAAATGGATAAAAGCAGTGAAGTTGCAGCTCAAGGACAATGCACATCATTGGTGGGCAGCACAAGAAAGACGGTTGGGCAAGAATGTGTTAGGAAGAGTTTACGGACCTCTTCAATACCATGTTCTTCCCCACCACTGTTCGAAAGGAGCTGCGGGATCAGTTCATCCGGCTAGAGCAGGGGAGTATGACAGTGGACGAATATGATGCAGAATTTAGTCGCTTGAGTCGTTTTGCTCCTACTCTTGTATCTACAGAAGAAGAGAAGGCAGAGAAGTTCCATTCTGGCTGAATTACAAGTTGCAGAGTTTAACAGCGTCAGTAGACCCGACATCCTATACAGCTATCTTGAATACAGCTAGACGTCAAGAATCTATCCTAAGGCAGAAAGTAGCTTCCCAAAAGAGAGGTAGAGATGGTAGTAATCAAGATTCATCAAAACGTCCTAATAATTCTCAGAAGACCCTTCAAATCCAGCATCAACCTCCAACTAGGATGGTATCATCCCAGCCACAACAGCAGCTTATCCCACCCAAGCCTAAGTGTAATTATTGTGGAAGAGAAGGACACAAGTGGGACCATTGTAGGAAGAGGTTAGGACTTTGTCTCCTTTGTGGAGCACCAGACCACCAAGTGCGAGAATGCCCCGCAGCACCAGCTCATAGGCCAGTTCCACAACAACAGTCTGGAGGAGCACAACGTCAAGGACAAGCATTTGTGGCTGTAACTCAACCCCAAGATATAGGTAACTTAAATATGTTTCCATGAAAGCCTTCTTTAGTTTAGTTGGTATGCATGCTTAGTTAGTTGTTAGCTTCCTTATGTTCCTAGCCATTATCTCTCTGTAACTTAGCTTAAGAAATTATTGCTTGTAACAGTTATGTATTATACTATGCCATTGTGATGTTTTGATTTTTGAGGACAAAAATCTTTTAAGGGGGATAGTTTGTAGCATTTGGGTTCCTAGAAATTATTTTCTATTTTGGAGTTTTTTTTTATTTTATTTTTGTTAGCATCAATTATTTACTAGGATGTCGATTTGGGATCGTAAGATTTTGCCTAAGCCTATAGGTTAGATATAAGAAAATTAGGTCATATATGGTCTCCAGGGTCCCCAGGCAGCCTCTAGAGTATTATTTTACCATTTTAGAATTTCCAGGATTTATTGGAGATTTTTAGATAATTTTTATATATTATTTCATTATTTTCTTATGCTTCTAGGATTTTCTGTGAGAGCACCCGAGGGTATTTTGAGGCCAAAGAATTTATTTAGGCTCTAGAGCATTTAAAATATTTTCTATATTTTTCTAAGAATTTTTAGGAATTTTCTGGAATTTATTTGGAATTTTTAGGATTTTTTTAGAATTTTTATTTAATTTTCTGCATTTAAAAACCTATTTTTAAATATATTACCCAGTCAGCAGCGGGTGGGGGCCACCCGTCAGCCGCTGAAAGCGGAGCGGGAGGGCCCACGTGCCAGTGTAAGGGGGGCGGGGAGCTCGGTCTCCGAGCCGCTCCCATATTTGTAATCCTGCTCGGAGTCGAGCCGAGCTCGACTTACTGTAGCCGTAGGATTCTAGCGGTGGGCGCGTGTGATTACGCCACGTGGCAGCGCCAGCCGCTCAGCCACCGACTAAACCTATATATATATTAGTTATTAGGTTATTCCGAAACCCTATTTATTCAGCAGCTTTTTGTGGAGAGTTCGATTGGAGTTCTTCGACTTCGCGGGGGGATTGCCGTTGATCTAGACATCCTTTTCGCGCGCCGTTTTTTTTCTTAGAAGCGTATTGAGGTTAGGTTTCTGAATATATAATTTATTTTCTGGTATTTTGATCTCGAATTTCTGAATAATTATTTGAGTGTCGGTTGTCCAAAAATCAACACGTCGCACGGTTTTTGAGATTTCGAGCAATCCCGAACTCCGTTTCGCGATCCGTTTGAAGTTTTGGAAAGCTGACACCGAGACCTAAAACATATAATTTTTCCAGAAATTCAGAGTTTCATCTAGTATTTTATTTTATTCATAGAAGTCAGATTTGGTCAACGATTCATCGATTTGGTCATGGTTAGCCATAATGGCGATAACTTTTGACCAAAGCGTGATTTTACGGCACGGTCAATTCCAGTGCACTCATGGCACTGAAATCTATTATGTCGCACACTCAAACTTTGAATTCATAATGTTTGACCAGTTAGTCAATAGTATGTCTCGATTTGCGTGCCACGAGTCCCGAATTTGGAACCATGAATTTTCTTGGCCAAATTTTTGTGTGTAGATTGTTATTTCAGAATTAAATAGATTAAAATAGGATTTTAGATGATTTATTCCAGGATTAAAATAGTATTAATTAGTTTAAACCATTAGCCACTTTCTAGGATTTTTAGAGTGGGAATCGTTGATCTAACTTATGGTTTTTATGTGACGGGGTAGATCGGACTACGACATCTTGACTTGTGACTTTATCATCTATCGGAGCAGGCAAGTATCACTATGACCTATGTTTCCTTTATTTTATGCTGCATGTATCTTCGTGTCATCGTTTCACTATTACTTCCCTTTGGTTCATGATTGTCATTGCTCATGATTAATATTGTGCACGAGAGTTAGAATCGTTAGGATATATACATGTTCATCTTTTACTCATTGTTTCCTATTGTTTACAGTTTATCGTATTGCTAATGTTTATCATAGTGGACATGTATTGTGAGTGAGTCGGGCGGGAGAATACAACAAGTAAGCATGTGGTCAACGAATTGAATACAGACCCCCTATACATTGATTGCATAATATCAGTCATACACCACACGTATGACTGACGGATATCCCAAGCCGTCTACATGCTGAAAGTTGGTATTCTAAAACACACAGTACACGTGACTTAATTATTGTTGCCATGTCGTCTATTGTTCTTCTTTCGTCAAGTTTACCTTCTTGTTGTCATCATGTCTTAGTGGTATGTCAAAGTCTACCTTCATATTGTTATCATGTCTCAAAGGTACTTTCTTATCATACAATGTCATGCCTATACTTATCTTCAATTAAATTCCTTTTATCTTTCCTTCATGCTTGTATACTATATTGTGTAATGTAGTGTTATGGTGATCTTGCTCCAATCCTGACTGGATAACTATTTTTCAGCTTTAGACGAAGAGATTTGCCCCGAGGTCTACGGTGAGTATGTTGGCGACACTGATGTCACTGGCGTACCCGGTTCCAGCACTGATGCGAATTAGCATATTTTCTTCCTTATGGATTCGCATTAGTTAGTAGTTATAGTTATGGAGTTTAGTTGTCTATTTTATTTTCTGCTATCCGGGTTTGTTCCCGAGACTTTCTGAGTTGTAGTGGATTTTTCATATTTATTATTGAGACTATTGGATATTTTAGTGATTTTTGCTGGCTTAGTTGTGGATGATATATATGCGTGTTGTGCTTGTTGTGGACCATTGTTATCATAGACAGCGTACTACCGTCGATGCTGCGGCGTAGGCTGGACTTGGCCACGTACTCGTATCCCAAAATTGGGAGCGGGTCGTGACATAAGTCCCTCTGAATCGAGCCACATGAAGCCCCATCAAACAGGACCGCATAAGCCCTCCCCCTTTGAACTGTGCCGCATAAGCTCATCTAGACTGGGCCGCATAAGGCTCCGCTAATCAAAACCGCATAAACTCTGTCGAAACAGTGCCACATGAAGCTGCGCTGAGCCAAGCCGCATGAGCTCATCTGAACAGGGCCGCATGAGGCTTCGATAAGCAGAACCACATGAACTCATCTGAACTGGGCCGTATGAGACTGCGCTAAGCAGAACCGCATAAGCTCACACTAAACAGAGCCCCATAAGCTCATGTTCAAACAGAGCCGCATGAGCTCTTTTAAACAGAACCGCATAAGCTCGCGCTAAATAGAGACGCATAAGCTCATATGGACTGGGCCACATAAGCCTAAAAGTACTAGGTGGTTTTGCTTAGCCATCTTTTAATTTGTTCCTCTTTACCTTTCTCCAGTGAATCTGCCAGTCAATCCAACAGGAGAGCCTCTGGTGGGTCGCACCCAGTCTGCTATAGGCGTACGATTCGACCACTTAGTCCAATACGTGACGAACCAGCTTCCCATAGATAAGCGTTTGGAGAGGCTGAATGCTATCAAGAACCAGCCCTTCTACTTTCTCTGCGCCATGATGAACTCGGGGCATTTGGAGGGGAAATACCTGAAGTCGGCGTTCCTCTTTGGGGATGCTTTATCTGTAAAGAACCACCGAGTGCTGGATATATCCGAGAGTTGGGACTTTAACCTTGAAGGGGTGGAGATCCATATCCCTCCGATAGAGCATCATTTTCCTCTGTCATGGTTTAACATGTTACCGATGGACAGAAAGATGGTAAACTCCTTGACTCCAAGCAAGTCGGAGATGCTTGTAGGAAACATCCATTATAACAGGAATTTAGGGTCAGCATATGCGGGAAGGGAACCGGTCAGTCGGTACGTGATAGAACTGGCTCCGGGTACCTTCATAAACGTATCGGGTCCCAATTTTACATTCTCTCAAGCTAACACCTTCTTGAACCAGCTTGCTCGGAAAGTGTCCAATCCCGTCGGCCGGTTGGCGTTGCTGAACTGGATAAACCCCATTTCGGTGTGGGCTAACTTGACCACGTGGATTTTGCGGAAGTACGAGACTCTCCTGCATAAGATCGGCCTCTACCACGCTATTCGGGGCACCTGTCATGGTCTACCCATAAATAAGCCGTTGTTCATGGCTCTCCTGGAGATGTACAACCGGCGGACGGGAACCTTCTTCACTCCTGGAGGGGAGCTAGCACTCGCTCTCCACAAGATGTACGTTATCTCCAAGCTGCCCTGGGAGGAAGAAGTCTTTGAAGTGTACACCCCTACGAGCGAAGAGCTCGAGGATTTGGATCGACAGTTCCCAAAATTTGTTGCCGTATATCGGGATTTGTTTTGTCACCACAGTACTTGTCACCAGACGGCCATCAAGAAAGATGGTAGCTCGGAAGGAGCATTCCTCACACCAAGTCCCGGGTCTCATACCTTTTTACACTAGGCGCCTCAGGCCGGGTTTCTTTCCGAGATCCTCAAACCCCGGAGGAGGTACAAAACCTGGCGTCGACCGCCAAGAGATCGAGGTCCACAGGCGACATATTCGGGAGTCAAACTGACTCCTTTAGTTATTTTTATCATGGTACTCAGCGACTGTCGGAGAAGACGCTCCTTGCAGGATTTCTGATGGTGTGGCTATGTAACTACGTGGTCTCAGGAGGGACAGGTTCCATTGAGAGGATCAGCCGCCTCTTTATTCTCCCCGCTGTAATGCTGGTCTTTGGGGTCAGACTGGCCCTTCTTTCGACCATGGTGTGCAGCATACACCATGGCCTTCGTGCCTTTTCTTCCAAGGTCATCGCCCGTGACACGGCGATGGATTTTGAGCACATAGAGCTGCCATACCATTATCGGATAGGGTGGCTGTTAATGCACTGTCGGTCTTTGATGAGGCTTGGAGCAGAAGACGGCGTTACGGCTGATGACGCTTTCATTTTCTGATTCCACCATCAGTCCTGGGAGTGCAGCACCATGCCAGCCTATCGGAGGGCGCTAGCGAGAGTGGACGGATACGACTTTTGTGTGTCTGTTCCTCGTTTTACCGCTGAAGAAGTGAGGAGCGTACATGTTGATGGTATCGGACCTCCTCTGCTCTTACCTGAGAAGATGCTCCTTTGGCTGCGTAATATCCGTCCAGCGCACCTAGTATATCGTAACCGCAACAACGTCTACCTGGAGCCCTACTTGTCCAGCAGGTTCTTCCGCCAGTTCGGGTATAGCCAACTGTTCTTTGACAGTCCCAGCTCTTGCCTGGGCTTTGAAGGTAGCGTCCTGGATGGTATCAGGGCATGGCACTATTATGACACGGTTCATATCCGAACCACCTTTTCGGTCCCTGATGGTGAGGCACCAGGGGAGGATTTGTATATGGTGGCCCTATACCATGTTACGGCGAGCAAGCCTCCCGTTAATTTTGACTCGAGTACCAGCTTTATTGTGGATACTGGCTTAGCGAAGAAGCCCAAGGGGTCTAAGACGAGGAAGAGGAGGGCGAACACAGTTCCCGTTCCTAACTCGGAGTCCACCAATGCGGACGAAGAGAATGATGAGCGCGATGCAAATAACTCTTCTCCTCCTGTGGAAGATGTTGGGGCAGATCAGCCGCCTATTGTGCCAGATGAGATGGTGGCAGGTCAGCCGCCTGTTGCGCATGATGAGATGGTGGCAGATCAGCCGCCCGTTGTGCCTGTCCCTTCACGCAAGTGAGGCAGGCGTGATTTTATTAGTGGCGTATCCTTCTCCGTGAAGCGGGCTGCGGTAAGACGCCGCAGGCTGCTCATTAAAGAGAGAGACAAAGGTGATGACGCCATTTCGGAGGTGAATTGAATTACGACCATCTCCTTTTTTATCTCTTTCTTTTTCTGAACTATGACTAATCATTTTTTTTCTTCTCTGTAGGCGTCAAAAGAGTCGGACTCTCGGGAAACGGCCACTATTTTTGAAGTCAATCCGGCCTTGAATACTTTGATTAATGACATGTGTGCCGAGATTATTTCTGTCGGGGTCCCCTCGGCGGCGGTTGAGGGATCTCATATTGCTGAGGTCTCGACCCAGGGCGACGGGGGCTCTGCTGAACCCGTCCTCGAGACTGCTGAATTTCAGCAGGGTGACACTGATCCAGTCGTATCTCCTTACGGGGCGGCTGGGGCAGAAGAGCCAGTTGAATTCGGCTTGGAGGTCGCTGGTGAGGGGACTATGGCGGCTGTGAGCGAGCCTCAGCCTCCACGACCCTCTCCTGGTAAGATATGCCAAATTTTGACTTATAAGGAGGCCCATTTGCTCTATTATCACATCCTTCGGGGTATGCTGATTGATGGTTGCTCTGGACATACAGGTCCTGCCTCTTCACCGCCAATGATGGATATTGTCAGGGAAGGCTCTACCAGCGAAAATCTGGTGGGAGGGAGTGTGCCCCCTCCCCTTCCAACTTATATTGAGGGGTCTTCCACCGGATCTAGTTCGGGAGATCAGATGGCGGCACAGTCGAGGCAAGGAGCCATGGTCCCTGCGTCCTCCTCTGCTCATGTAGCTTCGGGGGTAGACCTCTCCGCCTTGTCGAGTATCCAGGTTCTCCAGGCCGCGGAGGAGGAGCTAGTTGCTATCCATGCGTCTTTTCGCTCAGAATTTGTTTCCCTGGTGGCAGGGGTGGCAAGTTCTGGCGCATCTCCTTCGACACTGCCAGCTACACTTCCTCTGACGCTGTCCTCTATGAAAGTTCTGGATGAGGCGTCACAGGATGTGGTTGACAGTTTCTACCGCCACTTGAAAAGAGGAGTTGAAGCTGCTATGGAGCGGGGGACCCCCTTTGTCTTGGCCTGACAATGCGCCCGAGGCCAGATTGACATTCTTAAAACCCTCCCTGGTGGGGCAGGGATAGCTGTACTTCTGGAGCCCAAATTATTAGAGGCTGATCAGCTCGTGGCCCAGTTTCATGTGCTGCGATAAGCTGATCTGTCTGCAATAATAGATCAGGAGCGGGGCTTACTTACCACTGTCCTGGAGTAGGTAAGGGCTACACGAGATAAATCAAAGCCGGTTATAATGAAGGACCTCGGTGACCTATCTCTTCAATATGATCAGTTGAACCGTATGAGCGAGAATTGCCTAGCTCGGGAAGCGGCCACCTCTCGCGAAGTAATTGATACAAGGGAGCAGATCCTCGAACTCCAGAGAAAGCTGGCCTTCTTGGAGTCTGAGCTTGAAGCTTCCCGTGCGGATAAAGAACTGATCGTTCAGGAGGCCGAAAAGGTCTCTCGAGCTTCTGCTAGCCTAGAGCGTGCATTGAAGAAGCTCGAGGATGGCTGGGGGGCTCATGCGCACCTAGAAGACGCGAAATGGCTTGCTCAGGAGGCCGAGCGTCGGGCCAAGCAGGGGTTCAAGCGGTCGACTGTCTTGCTGAGGGACCGTCTCATGGAATTATGTATCGTCGAACCATAGTCGGCTTTTTTCCTTCTTTCATTTTCGTTCTTTTCCTTTCTTGAGGGGGACGTGGTCCCCAAAACATGTAGTACTTTTGAATTTCAAATAAAAGAGTATGTTTTATTCTACCCTTCATTTGTACTACTTATTGTGTTTGTGGTATTATGGCATTTGCTCCACTGGGGATTGTTTGTGGACTTGTTACCCCTGGTATACATTGGTTTTAGGTACGGATAACAAGTTTGATAGGGATATTTAGAACAATTCTACAGTAAGGTGGCCATGGAAGTTCCAGATATCGAAGGAAAGAATGCCATGGAGTAGCTAGGCTCCCGGAGCATGATGAGAAATGAGGGTGTTGTACTAGGAAACTTGGTACAGCATTTATGGTCAACAGAGGACATTTGTGGGCCTATTATCATTGGCGTACTCCGGTCTTGGGTACGGATAATAAGTCAAGAGAAAAACCAACATACTTACTCAGAGGTAATGAGGACATGGTAAATATGAGGGTTTCTTCGATGGAGCCTTCCCACTCAGAGGTAATGAGGACATGGCAGGAGTGGGCTCCATGAAGGGTACATAGAATAACTCAGAGGTAATGAGGACGTGGAAGTTCTATATGAGGGGCGGTTTATTTTTGATGGAAGGGGAACAACTCAGACGTAACATCTACATTGTTGTTTCAGGAAATTTGTGGATCTGTTACCCTGTTTATGCACTGAGAGTGCGGGTATTGGATCATGAGGGGGAAGCTCTTTTAGGAGGAAAGTTCAGAGGTATGATCATACATCACTTACTACCTAAAAGATGCGATATAGATTTATCTGTAGTGACCAGAGTATGAGTTCAGCGGTACTAGCGGGTACATAACTCAATAATCTGGAAGATTTGGAATCAGAATGTGAGTTCAGCGGTACCAGAGGGTACGTAACTCGTCATTCTAGGAAATTTGTAGTCGAAATACGAGTTTAGCTGTACCAGAGGGTACGTAACTCGTCAATCTGGGAAATTTATAGGATGTCGTTTTAGACGTAATACTTCTTTAGGAACTTGTCGTTGATGGGCAACATGAGCAAGTCTCCATTTTGTTTTGCGAGGCGGTAAGCTCCATTGGAGAATACAGCATCGATGATGAATAGGCCTTCCCACTTTGGCTGAAACTTGCCGGCGGTTTTGTGAGTCATAACCATCGGCCTCCGAACTGCCAGAACGAGATCGTCTACTTGGAATGTTCTAATTTTAACCTTCTTGTTGAATGTTCCAGAGATACGGGCTTAGTACAGCTCGATTCGTTGTTGCGCTAACAGGTGCTTCTCATCTAGGACCTCCAACTCTTGTAGTCGGCGATGGTGATTATCATCTGTTGTCAACCGATAGATGAGAGCGACACGGAGTGAGGGGATTTGAGTCTCCAGTGAGAGAATTGTCTCACTTCCGTATACCAGAGAGAATGGTGTGTTCCCGGTGGCAGTCCTTACGGTAGTATGGTACGCCCATAAGCATTCGTCGAGCTTCTCATTCCAGTCGCGTTTGTTTGATGACACGAACTTCTTGAGAAGCTTGATGATTGTTTTGTTGAACGCTTCAGCCAGACCATTAGCCGCCGGGTTGTATGGTGTTGAAGCAATATTCTGGATTCTGTGTTTGTCCTAAAACCGATAGAAGGCGTGGCTTACGAACTGCAGACCATTATCGTGGATGATCCTTCGGGGCAGTCCAAAGCGATAGATGACGTGATGCTTGAGGAAGCTGATCATGTTTGAAGTCTTGACTTCTGCCAGTGGAATAGCCTCCGCCCATTTAGAGAAGTAATCTGTGATTGCGAGTACGAAGCGGTGTCCTCGGGACGAAGACGGAGTGATTGGACCAATGATATCCATTCTCCATGTCTCGAATGGCCAAGATACCACCGTCGGATGTAAAAACTCGGATGGCTGGTGGATGACTTCCACGTGGACGTGACAGCCTTTGTATTTTTATGCATAGTCTATTGCATCTGCAACCATCGTGGGCCTGTAATAGCCTATTCGACGAAGGCAATCTTGTAATTTCGGGCCGGGCTGATGGGCCCCACAGATGCCATCATGAGCTTCACGTACGGTTTCTTTGGCTTCTATATTTGACAGACATCGAAGCAGTAATCCATCGTATGATCGTCGATATAGCATTTTTGTCTCCGTATCATAGAAGAATATGAGGGAATGTCTTCTGATAGAAGTGGCTTCCTTCGAATTTTTCGGCAGGATGTCATAGACAATGAAGTCGATGAATGGTTGTCTCCAGTCTGGTGCTTCGTCGACGGTCAGAGCGGAGCAACTCTCAACACATTGAACATTATCCTTGGGACACACCAATTCACGGCCTATTAGGTCAACCAAGTGGTGAGCATGATTTGGAACTGCTAAGGAAGCGGCGAGGCCTGCTAGGGCGTCGGCTTCAATGTTCTGGAGCCTGGGAACGTGTTTTATAAAGAACCCTTCCAAGGACGAGATGATGCCAATCGCTATTTGGTGATAGGGGATCATGTCTTCATGACGCCCTTTGTATAAGCTCCTAATCTGGTTAACGATTAGCTGCGAGTCGCCATATGCTTCAAGGTACTCTATCCCCAGCTCCTTCGCAAGTCGGAGGCCAATGACCAAAGCATTGTACTCAGCCACATTGTTTGAGCAGGGCTCCGTGAGGGAATAAGACCGATTGATCACCAGCCCGGAGGAAGAAATCAGCACAACTCCGACTCCAGCGACGATATTGCCCTTGGGCCAAGTTCTAGAAGCGCCGTCAAAGAACATTCGCCATACAGTATCGTGAGAGGCCACATTTGAATTGGCGACCTCATCTGGAATCTCTTCGTCTATTCGGGTTGACTCCGAACCTGGATGAGCTGCTAAAAAGTCTGCCAGAGCTTGACCTTTAACAGCCTTCTGTAGGACGAATATCATGTGGTAGGGAGACAATAAAATCGCCCAGGTAGCGAGACGAGAGCTGAGTGCACCTGGCTTGGTGATGAGGACCCTGAGGGGGTTGACCCTTGATATGACATGGATGGTTTGTCCCGTGACGTAGTGTCGCATCTTCTGAATGGCGAACACCAGAGCAAAGCACTCCTTTTCTACGGCAGTATATCGGTGTTTCGGCCCCATTATCATTCGACTGATGTAATATATAGCCTGCTCGTGGCATGCATCATTATTTTGCGCTAGTAAAGCACCGAAAGAATGTTCCATCGCTCTTACATAGAGCAGGAATGGTCTTCCAACAACCGGGGATACAAGGACTGGAGGGTTCGTTAGATATTCTTTGATGCTGTCGAAGGCGCGCTGGCATTCTTCATCCTATACGTATGAAACGCCCTTCTTCATAAGGTGGGTAAATGATTGACATCGTCCGGAGAGGTTAGAAATAAACCTCCTGATGTAGGCCAGCCTCCCTTGAAGGCCTCGGAGTTAACGAAGATTTCTTGGGGGACCTATCTCCATGATTGCCTTCGTCTTCTCAGGGTCTATGTGGATACCTTAGGAAGTAATGATGAAACCCAAGAACTTTCTGTTGGATATGCCGAAGAAGGATTTTATGGGATTCAAATTGTGTGCTCGCATCAGGTCGAACACTGTCCTCAGAACATGCAGATGATCTTCCTTAGAGCGGCTTTTGACGGCGATGTCGTCGACGTAGCATTCCACTGTCTTGCGTAGTTGGTCTCAAAAGATGATACTCATAGCTCTTTGATAGGTGGCGCCAACATTTTTTAAACCGAAAGGCATGACTGTGTAGCAATATGTGCCAATTGGTATTCGGAATGATGTATACTTTTTGTCATCAGGGAACATCTTGATTTGGTTGTACCTCGAGAAACTATTCATGAATGACATACGCTCAAAATCGCAGGTGTTGTCAATCATGATGTCTGTGATAGGGAGGAAGAACTCATCCTTAGGACATGTCTCATTCAGATTGCGAAAGTCGATGCAGATTCGAATCTTTCTATTCTTCTTGAGGACTGGTACTATGTTGGTGACCCAGTCTAGATGCTGTTCCTCGCGGATGAAGCCGCTGGCTATCAGTTTGTTGACCTCAGCTTCAATAGCATTCATGACATCGGAGCGGAACCGTCGTTGCTGTTGCTTGACCGGTTTTGCGTCCCGACGAATGTTGAGTTTGTGATGTGCGACCTCGGGGTTCAGTCCGACATGTCTTCATAGCTCCAGACGAACACGTCGATGTATTCTCTGACGAGTTGTAGTAGCGATTCCCGCTCTTCTTTTGTCAGACTTTTGCTGACGAAGATGGGCTTTGGAGAAGACTCATCACTAAGATCGATTGCACAACCTCATCTTTGGTGGGAGCCTCTCTTTGCTTGAACTACTTCTCCCATTGTGCGTCTAGCTGTTATGCCCACGGCTCTAACTCAAGAAGTTCAGGAATGTCTTCGTCTTCTTCGTAGGTGTCGGTAAATGCTATATTGACGGACCAGACTTGCCTGAGCATGTCCCCAATGCTGACATCCGAATCTGAAGTGGGTGATCCGGGTGAGTGTGAATGACAGTCGCATTCCTCATCTGAGCTTTCAGGGGTCGTTGTCGGTGTAACATAACCTAGCCAACATCTGGTTTGTTGTAATAGTCTACTGGTTTCCCAGCCGGGACCTACAATTGTAAGGGTAACCGCCGTCCAGTGCCGTAGTTCAAACCCAGTGTAGTTTTCAGATCATACCCCTATTTTTGCATGAGGTACTTGGATCGGGAACTATACAGATAAAGGGGCAGTCTTTCGTTGTCGGGTTCGAGATCAATTTCTTCTACCCTAAAGGGTTGTGGATCATTCTTCTGGCCGAAGATGATTGGATGATCCTCTCCCTCGATTATGCGGTAAGCGTCTTCCACTGGAGTAAGTTGGTTTGCGGTGTAGACATTTGCTACCTGTGTGTGCAGGTGGGTGCCTATACCGTGTTCCATCGCATACATTGTACAAAGCTTATTAAGCTCGAGATAATTCAAAGTTAGCCCTTTATTGATGAAGTAAGGTATCTTTTCCAGTGGGATTACATCATCTACGGATGGAACATCGGTGTGAACAGCCACATACTTGGCCAGTTCTGACTCTTCGTCAGCCACCCCCTGTGTAAATGAAGATAGAGAGGATGACTTAGGCAGCTTAATCATCAGAGGCTCCATGGGTGGAGCAAATTACGGAGTCGTTGGCGTACTAGCCACCCCTAGTTTGGTATTCGGTGCTGGGCGGGGAGTTGTTGGCTGGCTAGCAGTCCCCGGCTTAGCGCTCGGCTGCCGATTCATTCTGGGAAGACGAATCGTCATCGGTTTGATATAGGAATTGAGCTCCTCTATTTATTGCTGACTAGCTCTAGGCAGCCTGATTGTTAGTGGCTCTGTCGTAGGTCTTGGCGCTTGGCCAGACCTTGGTAGTCGGATTATCATCTGCTCCTCCTATGCAGAGAGGCTTATTGCGTCCTTACGCAGAGTGGCCGTAAGGGGTACAGTTCTGCCAGGTTTGCGGGCTTGGAGATAGATTATCAGCGGTTCTTCTGATCCAGCTGCCACCTCAATTTGAGCTTGAGTATCTCCTTCGGTAAGGTGCTTTTTCGACTTCTCGTACAAGCATGAATCTGAGTAGTAGGATTCGACCCCTTTAAAAGGATCGATGTCGGCAAATTCTGTCCTCACGAAGTCGTGCTTGTCGACGGACTTGAAGCACTGGTGTAGTGTGGAGAGCACGATCATGTAATCGTGCATCCAAGGACGCCCCAGGAGAATAATATAGGAAGTGTCCGCGTCTATGACATAACAGGTCACTTCTGACTGAAGGTCGCCGATTTGGCACTTCAAGCGAATCTTCTCGATTAGATAGCTTCTGCCTGAATTGAAACCGCTGATGGCGGTGCTTGTCAGCGTCAGGTGATGCATTGGGATGTGCAGATGATGTAGTAAGCTTTTTGGGATGATGCTTATGCAGGAACCGGGGTCAATATGTATCCGATCCACCTTGATATCGCCAATGTACCCAGTATAATACAGAGGGCGATCGTGCAGGTTGGTCTTGATAAGCATATCCTGCGGAGTGAAGATGATCTAAGACATTGTGCCTGTGCAAGCGTTGTCCTGGAGATCTGCAGGCGAGCTTTCCTCAGTGGGATTAGACAGAGCCAGATATGCGTCGGCATTCTGGAGTGCCTCGCTTATTACGACGCGGACATCCTTGGAGAGTCTCAGGAGCTCGTATAGCGATAATTTGGCCGGTGTGTTGGCCAATTGTGCTAAGATGTCGAAGTTGTAGGGCCTCTCCAACCCATAAAGCGTCTCTCTTCGGAGCAGCTTGTCAAAGCGAGTCTCCTTCGGCCTAGGCTTGTCGGTCGTTGAAGGCTGTGAGGGTCCTGGATTGTCAGCAGCTGTCGGCTGATGATCTTCAGCCGAGTTACCCGATGTTGGTTGTGATTGTACATCCGACCGGGTGACGACAGTCGTAGCCTCCTCGACCTCCGTCGAGATTGTGCAGCATGACTTGACTTTCCCACTCTTCTTTTTGCTGGTGGAGAAAGGTGCGGACTGAGCCACTTCAGGTACCAGATTCGGATGGACCCACATGACCTCCCCTCGTGATGTGGTAAGGGGCACTAGGCCAACATCCTAGTTTCGGGGAGGTGGAAGGTTAGCGACCTCCATCCTTGCTCTCGGGACGGGCACTACTCCATCTTGAGTCTTTGTCAGAGGGAAGCTGCCGAATTGTACTGACACCATGTTGGCTGCTATGGTCACCTCTTCGAAATCAATGGCCAAGGCCTTAGAATCGATGAGATGTTGGATGTATCGCTTCAGTTAGTAGCAGTCTTGTGTAGCATGGTGAACATAGCGATGGTAGTGGCAGTACTTGGGGCTCTCCGTTTCTGCAAGACGAGGTTCACGCCTTGGAGGAGGGAGCTGAATTCGGCCTCCTTGTATGAGCATGTCCAAGATGGGCTTGACATGGTCGTCCTCGAAGGAGTAGGTCATCTGAGGCCACTGCTTTTCTGCCGACTTTGATTCGAGTTTTGGGGCTGTGTCGACCACCATAGTGTATTTGCCCTTGTTGTCTCGATTGTTGAAGGGGTTACCACCATTGTTGCTGTTGGTGCTAGTGCGTTTTCCCTTGTCCTCTCCTTCTGAGACGTGCAATCCCAATTGGCGAGCTTTCTTCAATTTATCTTCTGCGCCAGTGGTGCTGATAATGAAAGTCTTTCAATCCTTAAACTAACTTTCGCCCATCTAGAGGCTGATCATGGAAAGCAGCCTCTTTTGGCAAATTTTAATTAAGGAGGAATCAGGGTTACCGGAAGGCAACTTCATTGCTGTTTGGCAAAATCGCTCGATATAGTTCCTTGTCAGCTCCTTTTCTCCCTGAACAACGTCCATGAGGGTGGACATTGTCACGTCTTGTCCTACTTCATAGAACCTCTCCAGGAACAGACGTTTGAGGCCAGCGAAAGAATGGATACAGTTGTCCGGTAAGTTACGGTACCAGTCGAAGGTAACCCCTTCCAACGCTCCAATGAACAACCGCGTAAGGATGGCATCGTCATGATGCAGATGGTCGGTTGTGACTTCGAAGTAGGTGATGTACCTGCTTGCAGATGTTTTCCCATTATATGGATTGATGTTAAATGGTTTATATCTTGGTGGGAAGGGAACATCTCTCCACGCAGCAGGATACGGTTGTCGTATCCTGAGGTCTTGGCAGTTTTTTCGGGCGTGGAACATGGCCCGGAGCTCCTGGACCTCTCTTCTTGCCTCTCCGGCCTCATCTGCAGCGGTGGGGGCCGATATTTCAGGAGGATTATCACCCGGGTTTGGTACGGCTGAGTTCGAGTCCGGATTGGCCGCGGGTCCTATGTTTGTTTGGCCAAGTGTTCTTCCTTGCAAAGTTGGAAGGGCCACTTTGATCTCATCCACGGACTTGACCAAGGCATGAAGAATGGCCTCCAGGGTGTCGATGCGTTGGCAATCACAGGGACCATCTTGGCTGCTGTCTGTCATGAATACTGTCCTCACATAAGGAGAGATGGAAGGAACGGTGGAGGATGTGCCCTCTGAGTCATACCCTTGTACAGAAAAGTCGTCAGGGTATGTGGGAATGTTCTTCTCTTATTCAGACTCAGAGAGAGTGGTACCCCTAGCTTTAGAGCTTGCCTCGTCTTGAGAGTTGTGGACGTCCTCAGGGACATCGAAATATGTTGCATCTGTTGGGTGAATCGTTTCCTCTGGATTATCTTCTTGGAACACCGGGTTGTCGTGGATATTTGGGAGAGTGCTACCCCCGGCTCCAGTGCCTCCCAGAGATGTGGACGACGAATCTTCAAGTGTGGCAGATTTCGTCTTTGAGCGAGTACCTTAGAAAACTCCTTCCACAGCGGTCGTGGACAACCGCTTTGTTGAGATTTTTGGGCCGGTGACGTTTGTTTCCTTCCCTCTCCCGCTGCCAGGGATCTTGTGAGCAGAATTACAGGAGACGACGAGAAGCGCCTCGTCTTCTAGGATTGGGTGTTGTAGCCGTTGGAAGACAGATCGTCGGTCCTCTTGTGTGGCCGCCTTGCTGCAGCAGCAGTTGACAATAACTTGAGTGTAGTGATGTCCATGAAAGGACTCTCTGCACACCAAGTTTTCGTTTCTTTTCTTGCGTTTATGAAGAATCACGTTGCGCAAGTCACTCATTTGATGGGCCCGGGAGTCCTGAGCACATGAGTGTGTTGGCATCCTGCCTGCTCCCTGGTGTGGGGGTAGTATGAGTACTTGCCCCTGATCATTGTTGGGAGATTCTTGGTAACTATTCCGTTCGTTGGCTGCCGGGGGCTGCACACGGATAGTTTTATACAACTTTTCATCAGGGGCCTGCGTAATAGTCAACGGGACACCCTGATATTCAGAAGTTGGGACAGCTGTCTGAGCTCGACGAGCCCGTGCTGCCTGAGACTTCTTCCTTCTAGCACCTGAGAGCACATAGTAGGAAGAGTCCACAGAGATTGTCACATGAGAGCATCTGGGGTCAGGACCGCCTGAGAGACGGTCGAAGACTGACCGTGAGCCGCATGAAGTGTAGCTCCCCTTCCCGAAAATTGTTGAATTATTATTATTATTATTATTAAATGGCGATTTTTAGATTTTATGAATAATCATTTAGTTTATTATTACGGTAGGTGACTTTAGCCATGGTTAAGATTTGGAGTACAAGGCGACTAGAAATTGTGGCACGGATAGTGCAGTGGCGTGCTTTGACTAGTGTTTAGCCATGTTAGGGAAGGCCGAGCCATAGGTGTGTTCTAAACTAGGAAAACCAGGCCAAGTTATGAAAGGATTCATTTTAAGTTATTTAAATAGTTATTATTTAATATATTGATTTTTAGATGACCCGGTTGTACCCAGTCAGCCCGAACCGGACCCAAACCAATTCCAAGCCCATGTAGGTATGTAGTGGACCAAAGACGGCCATGTAGGCATATTTTATGTGTACAAATATTTTTTTAATTAATTTAGAATTTGATATTACATTTCTAATTATTAAATATTGTACAATATTGGTATTAGTATTCTTAAATAAGTGTTTGACAATATTTGTATGATTTTCTGGAGCCAAATGAGGAGTGCGTAGGTTACGTTCACCCAACACTACCATTGGATCATTTTAGTATTATTCAGCTTATTATTATTATTATTATTATTATTATTATTATATTATTGAGGTTATTATTAAATATTATTATTATTTTGTTATATGTTTTTGAATATATATATGTATATAAAGGAATTTATATATAAGTATATGTATATATATATATATAGGTATATATGTGTGTTTGTATATATAAATATATATATATATATATATATATATATATATATATATATTATACATTATACATGGGTGTATGTATACAAGTATATAAATATATGAGTGTATGTATGTATGTATAAATGTATATAAATATATGTATGAAGGCGTATATATATAAATGCATACATGAATACATATATTGCATAAATAAATATATACACATACATTAGATATTACTAATAGAAAGTAATTATTAAAAAGAAAAAGAAAACACAAATGAGCATCTAAGTCCAGCAGCTGTCAGACCCAGGCCCAAGCTCGGTCAGCTAGGCCGACCAGCCCCTTGGCCCATATAGCCCGAGCAAAAAGGCTCCAGCCGAGCGCTAACCCGACCCCCTCTCGGATCTCATATAACAGAGAGTTCGAGAGGAGATCGCAAGAAACCTAAACCCTAACTCCACGACGACTCCAACCCGACGCCAGCACCGTCGCACGCGCCTGGGCATCGCCGGCGGCCGGCCAAGCAGCCACGGCCGGCCAAGCAGCCACGGCCGCGCGTACGCCGGAGACACAGCGCACATGCGCGTGTGAGAACAGCAGCAGTAGCAGCGACTTTGAGACGTGATTACGATCTCCATGGTTCATCGTTTTACGAACCAATTTGACTGTTATGTAGACAACCTATACGGCTTTGTTTCCCTTTAAGTAGAAAACTTTATTTCGCAACGTACTCAACGAAAATCGAGTTCCAAAATTGAGAAAAAACTCGATTTTTGGAAGTTAGAAATTGTCCTGAAATGCCAAGTTGGCGGTCGATTTATGATCAGGATATCACAAATTTTGGGAAACCACTTGAACAAAGTTTTAGATAACATAATCGAGATTGAAACCTTACTTTTAGATTTAATTCTAGTTGCTTATTTTCTGTTTAAAATTAGGTTAAATTTTTCCAAAAATCTGTTTCTTAAAACACAAAATTCATCCACACGACGTGCGTCCCGCCAATCCGGACGATGTGGTCGCGAACCGAAGGCATCGAAAGCTGCGTAACAGCTTTGTGGTCGTGTGGGCTTTGACGGAATTCAAATTGGTCGTGTGTGCGCGACGAATTTGATACGTATCCGTCAAAATTTACCGTATCGGCCTCTTTACAAATTTATCAATTACTTTGTGCACGCTTGTCAGATCGAGACAAAACTTATGCCAATAGGACCGTATCACTTTTCTGGTCCTGTATGCCAAGTTTGGTCCGATTCTGAGACAGTTGATAAAATCACCGTTTTGCGGGCCCTACGGTCCGACTCAACGGGTGATTTTGTGCACGGCCCACCGGAATCCAACTTTGGACATATCGTTGGGTTCGTATCAGAAAACCGGATACGTAGACATGTAGTTTGACGACTTTAGAGACCATTGACTCTGGCACATTTTTCGGTGCAAAGCGAGTCCAACGATGGACACCGTTTTTGCCTAAAATTACCGTTTTGCCCCTGTATCCAGAATTGGACTTAAGGACAAGCAATCCTAGCTAATATGACTATTCTGAGAACATTGGTAATGTTTATTTCACCTTTCGGAGACATTTGTGGATTGTGGACTTTATGGCGTACCAGTTGTCGGTATCTTATTTGTTCTTCGTGCTACCTCCAAGCAAGTATACCTTGCCTCCCTCTACAGTTTATTTACATGCATATTTCTATTATTATATAATTTTACTAGTAGGTTATTTACGTGTGATTTGTATATCGTGCATGCTAGTATGGATATAGTACTTGCACATGGTTAGCCTTGTAGTTCATATTGGATTGGTTCTCTCGTGTATCGTGATTGGATCGTGGCGTATCTTCACCTGTATCTTGTCTGAGTCGTGTCTGTAAGTACGTGTGAGTGAATTGCTATTCCTTTGTCTTTCCCACAACCTGCGAGTCCACACACGGGGCGAGGGTTGCCTTTGCACCTGCGAGTCCACATACGGGGCGAGGGTGACTTGTCTTGAAACTGACCTGCGAGTCCACATTTGGGGCGAGGGTTGGTTTTCTATTGATCTACCAGTAGTTCATTTATGCATACTTGATCCCATATACGTGTTCATAGTTACCTGTCAGTAGCCACGTATCAGTTTCCTGGCTAGTTCATGTCACTACAAAAAAAGTGACCTTTGGGGACAACAAAAAACCGTCTTAAAAACAGCAATTACCGTCCCAACAAATATTTGGGACGGCCTTTGGGACGGGAATGGCCGGTCCCATTAGGGTGGCGTGGCAAAAACTTTAGGGACGGATATTGCCGTCCTAATTACTGTTAAAGGACGGTTAGGCAAAATGTCTCAAAAGTTTTCAAATTTATGCTTTTGTGTGACGGTTTATTAATTTGTCCCAAAAAACAAGTTTTTGTAACAGATATATTTCGTCCTAATAAATAAGGGACGGAATTTTAAAAAGTACTGTAATCGTGCGAAAAAACTTAACAATTGTTTAAATAATTATGGAATTACTAATTTCCTGTTTATATATAAAATATATAATTGAATTTTATATACAACAAAAATTCATACAGAACTATTTTATTTTATCGGAAATGCATATGGTAGCCGCAACATTAACAAAGCGTAGCCGCAACATTAACAAAATAATTTCTATAAAACATATTTAAAGGCAATATCCTATTGTTCACAAAACAAAATCCAAGTCTTACATCACTGTTCCCATCAAGTTTTACATCAGCAAGCATTCACTTAATTTACAAAATAAAATCTACGACTTTTTACACAAGTCCAAAACATATATATTTTATTTTCCACATCCATTGACAAACCGATCCACACATCCATAGCTGCCAGCAGCATTGGCTACCTGGAAACAAATGAATAAGCCAGAAATATGGTTAGTTATAAGTAGTAGAGGAATACTTCAGGAATTCTTCAGGAATACTTCAGGAATTCTTCAAGAATAAGCTACAAATGAGTTTGACATAAGCTATTTTGAATGTATGTTGTACTTTTGTAACCATAACTAGTAGAGGAATACTTCAGGAATTCTACTTGCAATTTACCCCAAGGGTTATTTATGGTTTCTGTGGGGCTTATTTAAAGTCGCAATTTGTTCTTAGAAACGAATCATAAGTAAAATAGTAGGAAAATTTGGGATTTGGATTTTCTATAGGGCATATCTAAAACATGTTGCTGCCTGATTTGATTTCCACATAAAAAGTTCTTTGTAATCTGCATTCTTGTTTTTGTTCTTGATTTGTGTTTCAGTTTTAACTAGATTATGTGAACATATATTATTGCATGGTCAAGTTCCAAAGGAGTAGGATGAAGGAAAAAACTGCCACATGCACATATCATTGTCTAACATATTTAGCTATTGAGTGTGCCTAAAAATCAATTTTCAGCAATTCATAATTAATTTTTGCCAATATAGTATCAGAACTGTCAATAATCTGCCAACATTTGTAGTTTTTGGACTAAAGTTATAGACATATAACACTAGGTTCTAGACACACCATACATGACTGACTGATGGAGGGGATAGATTGTTAAGGAATAATATTTGAAGGTAAAAGATGGGACAATAACAAGCTATTCAAATTAAAATTGCCTCACCTTAATTGCTTTGCCAATAAGCCATCTGGTTTTTCTTTTTCTACAAGTCTAAAGAGAAGAAATAATCAACATTGTCTCAAAAAAAAAGTAATTAATTAAAAAAAAGACTCAGGGCATCAACAAATAGATGCAATATGTATCTACCAATACTAAATCACCACAGTTGCTTCCTACAAGAGGGATGATCTGTTGGGATGTTTGCAACCCTCCTTTCTCTCCCAAAAAGATAACAACTCTGACGGTGGACATAAAGGGGCTTTGTCCATCAGACTATGTTAGAGGGATAAAATGCTAAGATTTATATGGTTGCACTTTTCCCCATTTTTAATTGTCCATTTTGTTCTTCTTTCATAAATGCCTAACTCCTTGTCTATTCTTCTCCTTTGTCCTCTTATTAATCCTTCCATCCATTGTCTCCGCTACTTTGTAATTTTTTTGCATTCATTTTTTTATTATATTTAGTTTTTTACTTGGTTCCTGGAGAGGACAATTCTATTCTTTTTCTTTCGCCCTCGCAAAAAGAAAATTTTACTACTTTTCTCAAACCGATTTACAATGAGAAGGCATAAACTCCTATGCTTGTTGCCTTCTGTCAAACTCATTATTTGCTATTTGTAGCATTCATTAGTTTAGAGAAAAATATTTTGATTCATGTATCAGAGAAGGTATAAGAGGAGCAGGAATGATGTAATCTGGGTAACTCAATTTGTTGTATCATTTACTACAATTTCACATAGTCTCGTGAAGGAAAATATCAAAACAGAGGCACAACTACAACAATTCAGCAGGAAGCATTGTACATTTATCTTATATAGGCTAATTATTTTGAGCTACAACAATCATTGTCAGATTTTGGTGGTCTTGAATCATCTAATGTGTTGTGAGCAGATGTCCAATTATTCGTGCCAAATTAACTAAATCTTTCTCAGCTGCTAATTGTTTGGACAAAGAATGTAGAACTGCAACAATGCATCTGAGTTCATGCTGCAAGGCTTTAACTTAATACAAAACAAAAATAAATTTTAAGAATTTTCCGAGGTAAATATGATGAATGCTGGTATGCAGTTAATGATAAAAATAGGTAGTATAGATTCATCTGTTGGTATGCAGTTAATAAACATTATTATTGTGAGAGCAAATGGAAGATAACAAAAGAAACCAAACCTCTAAAGAGGCCACCATTGTTACCTATAAAATAGGTAGTATAGATTCATCATTTGCTTCTTCGCCATCCTCATCACTGCTGCTATCACTATCCTCCATATAAGACTTGTTTTTTGTTGAAGTAGTTAATACCTCAATATGTTGGAGAGCTTTAATATTTCAATTTGATCCCAAGCTGCTTGTTCGGACTACAAGAAATGAAATATTCATGTAAAGCAAGTCATATTAAGGTAGCACTGCAGTCCAATAGATATGTCTAATTTAATACTCTTATTATAGATAGTAACAAGTACATAACTACAAGCATCTATGCTCTCTTTTCCCTTTGGATTCTACACATCAAAATTATCCACATCAAATGGAAAGCACAAAATAATACCAAAAGACATGAGACTTCAGTATTATCCAGAAGAGTAGATACCTGATGGGAAAATTTACGCTTATATCCTCTGATACATAACTAAACCTGGTGTTTTTAGAGAAGATGGAAAGAATAAAAAAAGAAGAAGGTTATAGTTTAATAAAATCATATGAGGATGTAGGTAAGTAAGGATACATTTAAGCATCACATCACTAAGAAACGAGCAGTTGTTAGAGAGAAAATGCCCTTGAAATCAATTGTTGGGTTTCCCTGTACCCTCTGACTTTTATGCAAGCTCAAATGTCTTCAACTTTGATGCCTCAAGTTGTAGGGTCTGTCAAATGAGCATGTTACACTCTTATGGCCATATAAAGCTAGCAAAAAGGAATGAAGTAATTGAATAAATATATCAAGATTAATAAAAAGTTTGACTCAAATATGCACTGATAATACCTGAATGCAGACTTCAAACCAAAATTGTCTTTTGACGGCTGATTGTAATTCAACATATATATATATATATATATATATATATATATATATATATATATATATATATATATATATTTGTTGCTCTATACTTGTGCACAAAACTATATGATCAGCTACAAAGGTTGTTGGCGTAAACTTTTCCTTATTTATATTATGATTTTCCTAAGTGATTATGAATCAGTTGCTATGTACTCGTTGGTTCTTACTCCCGAGAAAGTCAGTTTCCAAATAAGGTAGGTAGAATAATTATACATCATGTCATTCACCACTACTACACATGAGCAGCACATATGTTCTTGTATTTTAACAAACTAAAAGCCCTAAATTTAAAAAATCCCTAAAATCAACAAGAAAGAAAGAAAGAAATAAAAGATGAAAAACCCTAAAATAAAAAAGAAGCACCTGTGGACGGCGGTGATGGAGGATTCCCCTGACCAAACCAAAATCGAAGAAGAATAAGAACTACCTGATGACGTTCAAACCAAAATCAAAAAAATATGAAGGAACCTGATGGCTTCATTCGAGAGAGAGGGAAAGAAGAATAAGTACCTGATGGCTTATTCGAGAGAGAGGGAAAGATGTAGCCGAGAGAGAGGAAAGAAGTAGCCGATCTTTGTTGAGAGAGAGAAGCAGGAGGGAAACCGAAAACGTGAAATTTTTCGAAGGAAAGTGAAAACTTCAGAGGGGATTGGGGAAAAAATGAAGAAGGGAATATATGACAGATTTGTCAAACTTTTTCCATGTCACATGCTTTGCATGTGACACAAATTTGATAGAAAAAATAAGATGTTACGATGGTTTTACTGTGACCATAACAAAAGTAATAAAAAATAGAATTTTTTAAAAATGTTTTTTAGCTTTTGTAACGGTTATAATCATTACTATTTTATTAGATAATAACCGTTACAACTTATTGAAAAAAATGTTACGAATTATATGTTTTGGTGTAGTAGTTCCCGTCGAGCTATTTGGAACGGTAATGTGAATTATTTGGAACATAAAGTTTTATTAGTCCCAAATAGTGAACCATTTTCACAATCTGTCCTAAAAAATACAACTTTTTGTTACCAAGAATATAGCCGTCCCTAGAACTACACTTTTAGGACTTTTTATACTAGTGTTCCTAATAGTGTCGTCCCAAAAAGACACTTTTTTTGTAGTGTGTTTATACCATGTATATATTATTACATGATTAAACTGTTAGATAGACATGTTTTATGTATCTTGCTAGTCCTCTGAGGATCTGATGATCTCTTCAGGTTTAGCGATTGTATGGAGTTAGCTAGCAGAGCAGGAAGGTAGAGGATTACGATCTATGATACAGGTATTTGCTTGTGATATTTCATTGTTATCCTTTCGTGCTTTATCTTCCATATCATGATGTAACACCCAGTTTTCTAAAATTGGGGTATTTTTAAAATTTTATTATTTTTATTATTTATTAATGGTATTCTTGTCATGATATGATTTTGGTGATTTTTAGTTAATTAAAACTATTTTCTAAGTCACGACTTATGACTTTATGATTTTACTAGTATAACCCTAGTGTAAACGCTAGTTATTCCTTAACCTAGAAGTTGCCATGACCATGTGAGCCTAGCCATAGGCTTAGAACATCAAATTAGTAATTTTAGCCAAAAAGGGTATTTTGGTAATTTACTAGATTTCATTTGGAATTATGTGATTTTAATATTATTTAATTATTGTTAAGTACCATGATTAGTCCCTAACCTAATTTACCCTAATCTAGAGGTTAGCTACTAACCTAGAAGCTTGAGGATAGATAATTAGTCATGGGTTAAAGTGGAGTAAATATCTAGATATTTACATAATAGATATTTTGCTTAAAACCCTCAAAATATCCTTGCTTGGCACCAAAAGTCCTTGTCTTCACCATGAAGAAAGGCCAAGGACACCCTCCCTTGCCATGGCCAGCCATAGGGCACCCCCCTAGCACTACACCTTCCTATATAATCCCATCGCATTCATTCATGATCATTTTGTATGAATTAAAACCTAGAAAATTCCCTTTCCTTTAAACCTCCATAACTTGATCATTTTTTATCTAAATTCACTCTAGTCTTTTGCATTGGGACCCTACAACATCAAGGGTGCTAAGGGAGGCTAGAAATCCAGAATTCACAAGCTTTGGGCATCACCAAGTGGAAGGACAAATACCCCCCTCTCATTAATTTTCCATTAGATTTGCATCAATAGGTAAATACCCATAAACATAGTTAATCTTCTGTTTTTTCTTTATAAATGCATGAATATAAGTCTACCCTAGCTGTGGGTCAAGTTTGGTGAAATTTAGAGTTGGTTTGGTGTCCGTATCGGACACGTATCCTAGGAAGAAAAACCATGTTTGTTGAAATGCCCCAAAGGTTTTGATTTTGTTAAAATGTAGAACTAATTACATATTCATGTTGCCATAGACTTGTTGTTTACAACTACACTTGACTGAGCACGACACTGTGTCGTTTTATGTCGAAAAATCGACACAAAAATGCTGTACATACTGTACTGCACAGTATGGCAGAGCCCTGCTACCCCACTGTTCGTGCACACTGTACAGGGCACTTCGACATGCCAAAATTGGCATAGACACGGGGGCAATGTCTGCAAACATGCCCCCAAAGTTTTACAGTGTCTCGTTTTGTATCGGACACGCAATCACCCACGCACTGGACACCTATACGCACGTTCAGTCGAATTTTCGACTAGGACACGAGCCTCGTGTCCCACGCACATGAGTCGTGGACATGTATCAGGCTGACACGTGTGTAGCCCATCATTGGGCGAACACCAGGACACAAGCACGTGGTGTGTCGTGTCCTGTGTCGTGAGCACGAGACACTCGACCGCGTGTACGATGCGGTCTGAAACGCACTGTTTCGACCTCTGATACACGTACGTAGCTCGGACACGACACATTTTGGACACATTTCAGGGTGTCTAAAAGCTAGTCCTAGACCTAGGCGACCTGTGTGCATGACCACGAGACGTGTCGTGTCTCGTGGTGTGTCCAGGAGAGCGAGGAACGCGTGCACAATACAGTGTACGTGTGTGTGTGTCAGTGTTTACCCGATTGGGTTTTTGTGAGCGTTGACACATCAAATCGTATCGTGGTGTCGTGTCAGGCACCTAGGACACTAGAGGACACTAGGGGCTAGTGTTACCAACCTTGGGTTTCGAGCCTTAGCTCGGTTTGGGTCGTGTATTTGGGTTTACCCCATCTCACTGTGCACAGTCCCATTTTCCTGATTTTTGGTATTTTTCCAGTTATTTAAATCCAATTTCAAAATGATTTTTGATGTTATTGTTAGGGTTATATACTAAAAGCATCACTTTTGTAGTAACCTTATTTTCTTAAATTTTGAATGAGAATCATATGGGCAAATGTTTGCATATTGTATTTGTTACAAGTGTTAATGCAAATGTCTGATATTCTATATTGTAGATAATATGGTGCGTGGTGTCACACAGAAGATCATACTATCAGTTTCCTATGGAGTATATAAATAGTTCACAACCTAGATGGACTTGGACAATCTATTGGAAAGGTTGTAGTATAATCTGGTATTAGTCTATCTTGACTATAGGTTTACACTAGTACACTTTGTGTGTATTGAACATGACCACTTGAGGTTGTTCTCTTTGTACTGACTACATAAGAGAACAAACACCTTTGTTATTATGGATGCTTGTGCTCTTAATCCGGATATAATAACGGACATGTATATGCAGTGTGCATTACTTTGACTCATAAAAGAGTGAGATTCATTATGGATCAACAACCTCTATGAATTGGGTAATAATATTGTATGTATGATGGGCTGTTGATTATAAATGAAATCCATGTCCCGATACATCGGGTTGATGATGTCCCCTTAAGGAGCTCATAAGGATTGTCATGTAAACCCTGCAGGTAGATTATATCCGACATGACAAATAAAGTTGAGCGGTACTACTTAAGGATAAAAGATGTCGAATCAATATAGTTGTCAGTAACTTATTTTGATCG
The DNA here is from genome assembly GCA_029216955.1 of Iris pallida. Lineage (NCBI taxonomy): Eukaryota > Viridiplantae > Streptophyta > Magnoliopsida > Asparagales > Iridaceae > Iris > Iris pallida. Next base: position 8,033 of record JANAVB010004353.1, on the reverse strand, counting down.
ACGGACATACGATATCTTAACATGGGGAGCCAAACAAGCATATAATAAAAGGAGCCCACAAACATAATTTGGGATTAGGGAGGTAGTGCAACAATAGCTCATTAGTGGACCGAGATATTGTTAATGGGCCTGGATTGTGTGTTTGGGCTGAACACGGGATATCCAGATCCGTTAGGAGGTCTAACCCAAATTTCTCCTCATGGTCCCTGCCGTAGCCTATATATATCCTCTATTCTCTGGCCGCCATATTACCGATCAAAAAAATCAGAAACTTTCTCTAAATTCGTGATTCACGTAAGGAGAGAAAGAGAGGGCTGCCAAGGAGAAGAAAAGGTTGGGAGATCGTCGCCCACACGACGTCCAACTCGAGGAAGGAATACGTGCAGAAGATCTTGGGGTCGTCCGCTCGAGATTGCCAGGAATCACTTGTCTCCTTTCCGCCGCAGGTATAATTTGTGAACCCTAGTTTCCGCCTATGAAGGGTTAGAACACGTATTAGATCTGTTTAACTTTCTATCGATCAATACGCACACCAAAGAAAGGGTCCTGGGAATTCCCAGTTCCATCAGTTATTTCTTTATATAAATATCTGTGTATATAGGGTATATACATAGTGTATGTATTTGTGTGTGTGTAGGTGGAATTTAGGGGTATATACATGTGTGTACATATGTATATATATATATATATATATATATATATATATATATATATATAATATATATATATATATATATATATATATATATATATATATATATATATATATTATATATATATATATATATAGGTGTGTGTGTTATTGTGTGTGTGTGGGACTGGTTTCCAGTTCAGAAAACTGGAAACACCCCCCCAATGTATCAGTATCCTTCTCTCACTCTCTCTCACTCTCTCACTCTATTACACTAGTCTCTCTCTCTCTCACATTTTCCTCTCTCTATATATATGTATTATATAAGTTTTGTATATATATATATATGTTATATATATATCGTATTAGATTATATATTGTATCTACATATATAGATACCTATATGATATATGAGTATTACATAGACTATAGGCCTATGTAGTAATGTTGTATATATATATATATATATATATATATATATATATATATATATATATATATATATATATATATATATATATATATATATATATATATATATATATATATACATATATATATATATATATATGTAAAGTTATATATATATGTGTATATATATATTGTATAGAGATATTGTATAGAAAAAAAAAAATATATATATATATATATTGTATAGAGATAGATACCTATATGGTATTAGCCTATGGAACCTAGTTACTAGCCTATGGCCAAGTTAGGGGTTGACCCTAATTTGTCTAAGTAATCCCTTGACCTAGGTACTCTAATGACCCTTGTTTGACTATTGTTGACCAAAGTCAACTATAGGTCAACCATGACCTAATTGACCTAGAAATGGCTGGATGAACATAGAAGGACTAGTTGACTAATGTTTGACTAAACCCTAGGCTATTAACTAGTTGGTTTAGGTTTGACCTATATATGAGTATATTATTGTGTCATGGGTTGAGTTAGTCTCATGGAGTATTGACTTAGATAGTTGACCATTGACCTATTACCTTGCTGACTAGTCTTTGTTTGACCAAAACCTTAGTTAGTCTAAGTTTGACCTAGACTTGACCTAGATTGATCACGTTGATTAGTATTTGACTAGTATGACCATTGTTGACCAAAACCCTAGATAACTTGACTAGTTTGACTAGAATGTTGACCAAGGGTTGACTTTAACCTAGATTTGACTAACCTTGACTTGTTTGACCTTGTTTGACTTTATTGACTTAGTTTGATTTCCTGTGACCTAGTATGACTTCCTGTGACCTAGTTTGACTGTTGAGTTGACCAAGAGTTGACCAAGAGTTGACTTTTGACCAGATTGACCTAGAATCATGTAGTATGCATTGTATACTTTATTTTTACCATTGTGGATACATTGTGACTTGTATTGCTCTGATTAGGAGCCATACATCTCTCCTCAGGCAGTATATCCTCTTCAGACATTCAGTTATCAGGCGAGTACATTCTCTGACCGTTTTATACTTGCCAGGATTTATATTCTTGTTCTAGATTACTTTACTTGATGCTGACACGATTGTTATCACGGATTGGTACTACATGGATCTTTTCATGAGATGTTATCCCCCTCGGGAGCATCAAATACAGCATGTTTGTGCGTTTCACGAATCATCATGTATCTCTATGCTTCCATAGATTCACGAATCGCTTGTGACTCATTTACTCTCATGTTCACAAAGCCTCTCATGAATCACCCATTTATGGGCTTATCACGAATCTTAACATAACTTGAACGGATCCTTGTGTATTGATTGGGGATGGGGGAGTGGAAATAGTCATGTGGATATTACCCCAGTAGCTGTAGTCATGAATCACTCTTAGCTGTAGTCATGAATCTTCTATGCCATTCACATGTCTATATTTTACTCTGCCTCACTAGTCACTGCTAGTTCTCTATTATAGTAGATATTTCATTACAGTTATCTCTTTTACTATTTGTATCTTCCTTCAGTGTTTCCTGTATTTTACTCTATTGCATGCTTTATATTTCCTATCATACTATGAACTGCGTGAGATGTATTGTGCTCGTTCCTGTCCTGACTGGACCTGTTGAAAATATTACAGAGGATGAGGATGAGGCCCTGGTATCTACCTATTATGGAGCAGGACTAGATGATACTTATGTTGTGGACCCTCAGCAGGATCCACCTGCAGCTGAGGATGTTGCCCCAGTAGTCTAGGCTAGTTTAGCTAGTTAGTCTTTTTTATATTATCATTTTGTCTCACATTCTGAGTTGTATTTTGAGATGTTGAGATGTATAGACTCTTAGACTTACATTGTATTTTGGGTTGACATTCTAGATGTTATGTTATCCTAGACACTTGGACTTATTTCATCTATGCTACTGTTCTCTTTGAGTTACTGTCTATCTATCTATCTTTTATTTTTCTACCCTAGATGTGATTGAGATTGTTTTCTGTTATGTCACCTCCATTCGGAGAGTATATACTGTACAGGTACCTTTCTATTGTTAGATGATTGACCAAGGACAGCGTTCTACCGCCGACACTGCGGCGTAGGCTGGACGTACCCACTTCTCGTGCCCTTACTCTAGGGTGCGGGTTGTGACACATTTTTAGTGGTGGCCCATGCAGGTCGAGTTTATGTAGTGGTATTCGAACTAGAGTACCACTACAGCCTGTGATAGGATTTGAGGAATAGGCTTAGAGGGAGTGGATGCTCAATCACAGTTAGAAAATTTCTATGGATTTGAACCTAGTGACTTTTGTTCAAATTTGTATAATCTATTTCATATTGTCCTTGATACTATCATCCTTGTATCGTTATTGACTTCCTTGTTGATCTGTCTTCAGGATGGTGGAGACACGATCATAGCGTCTCGGTCCAGGTGACACCACTGAGAGGTCTGCCACCTCTCGTCCAGCTCACCAGGACCCGGGGACCACGGCTCCCCTAACTCCAGCTCATGTGGGAGCTTCTGCCACATTTGGGGGTGCACCTCTACTTATTCGGGGGACCATCCCAGCTACCCCAGACATGCCTCCCCCGTAGTTTCGTCAGCCACAGTTTCAGCAGCACCAGCAGCAGTTCCAGCCGCCGATGCCATCTGGATTAGTGGATGCTGCACAGATGTTTTCATACTTCCAGCATTTCCTAGAGACGCAGCAGGCCCAGCAGCAGCGTCAGACAGCAGAGTTTAACAGGGGCATAGATGAGGCCCATCAGCTGGCTAGAGCGACGGTAGAGAGGTTGGCTGTACAGCCACATGTAGGATTGGGAGAGCCGCGACAGCAGAGGATTCCGGGCATTCAGGAGTTCAAGAAGATGAACCCCAGGGACTTCTTGGGGATAGAGGGGATTCTTTATGCTGATGACTGGATTGAGCACATTGAGGAGATTTTTCGACTGACGGAGATACCAGCTGGACTACAGATAGAGGCAGCAGCCAGCCAGATGCGGGATCTTGCCCGTATCTGGTATCAGACGGACCCGAGAGTAGGCACTCCAGGGCAGACATGGGGAGCTTTCAAGGAGCTCTTCAAGGGGAAGTTTTTCCCGGATCAGGCAGTCGATGGCTTGGAGACCCAGTTCGAGAACCTGGTTCAGGGGAACCAGACTGTAGAGGAGTATTCCGGTGAGTTTTGCCGGTTGAGCAGATTTGTAGAGGGCCTTAGCGAGACAGCGAAGGCGAGAAGGTTCAGGAAGGGCTTGGTCAAGGAGGTCAAGTCCTTGACCAAGAGTGACAGGAATGCCACTTTTGAGGAGATTCTGGCAGGAGCGATGGCAGCTGAGGATGATCTTGAGCTGAAGCTCAAGAGGGGCCACGATACACAGGAAGCTGGCAGCAGTGGAGGTCAGGCCAAGAGGCCTCACTATCAGCATCAGCAGAGGCAACCACAGCAGTATCAGCAGCCGAGGCAGCAGTAACAGGCCCCGAGACAGCAGACTACAGTTGTCCCTACTGTAAGAAGCTGGGACATGGATGGGGAGAGTGCAGAAAGAGGTTGGGCTGGTGCCTACTATGTGGGGCAGCAGACCACCAGCTGAGGGAGTGTTCCCAGTACATAGGCAGAGTAGCACAGGGAGCAGCACCAGGAGCAGGAGCCAAGGCTCCGGTAGGTCAGCAGAGGGGACCGTTACAGCCACAGCAGCAGAGATTTATGCAGTTTCAACAACAGGCTGGAAGAGGCCAGCAGGGGCGAGCTTACGCCATGACAGTTGAGGATGCCCAGGTAGTTGGCGATGTGCTTGCAGGTTCTGTTCTTCTAAATTCCATTCCCACCTTGTTTCATTATATCTATCTTGAAATCCAATTCCATCTGCTCCTACCTGTTTCTTTATTAGTGATAAGTTTTGACCTGGTAGTTCTTTTGATTTTTGTCGATTGTTTGTTTATTTTTTCATCTCTTACTTAGGAGTAGGAGTAGGAGTAGGAGTAGCTTTAGCTATTAGTATAATTCTTGAATAACTTCTTTTGTTAAGAAATTTTGTTTCCCTTAAATGAATTAATTTATGTGTTATGCCTTTTGACTTAGAATTGATAGAGTAGCTCTGACCATAGAATGGTAACCCTTTTAGCCCTGTGATTTATTGTTTCCTTATCTTCCCAGTCTATACCCATGACCAGGACTGTCCTACTTAACCTGCCCTTATAATACTATTCATCACGATTTTTGGTTCAATTTAGGCCATAGACCTTTCCCACTCTAAATTATGATCATCGTAGGCACATCACCGTGACTTTTAAATTAGGAGCACAAGACTAGTTGTTTTCTCAAAAACTAACTTCACATGCATGACCTAGACATGACACTCTACACCCATGACCTCAGTGTCCCACTCAGGCATACCATCGTGTGCTTCATTTGCTTAGTACGATTTTCCTGACCCGAGGCTCCATCCTGATTTACCCCATGGAGTTACTTTTGATTTCGATTTGAATTAAGGACACCTTATGACCTAAAACTGCCAGCCAATTTTGGACATGACCTAGTATAGTCTACCACACATTTTACTTGTTGACCTTGTATGTTGCTAGATAGTAGCTTCGACCCTGATTGTTGGAGGTTCGACCTAGGAGGAGTACGACCATCTAAATTTCGAGGACGAAATTATTTTAAGGAGGGTAGACTTGTAACACCCAGTTTCTGAAATTAGAGTATTTTTGAAAATTTATTATTTTTATTATTTATTAATGGTATTCTATTCATGATATGATTTTTGGTGATTTTTAATTAATTAAAACTATTTTTTAAGTCACGACTTATGACTTTGTGATTTTACTAGTATAACCCTAGTGTAAATCCTAGTTATTCCTTAACCTAGAAGTCGCCATGACCATGTGAGCCTAGCCATAGGCTTAGAACATCAAATTAGTGATTTTAGCCAAAAGGGTATTTTGGTAATTTACTAGATTTTATTTGGAATTATGTGATTTTAATATTATTTAATTATTGTTAAGTACCATGATTAGTCCCTAACCAAGTTTACCCTAATCTAGAGGTTAGCTACTAACCTAGAAGCTTGAGGATAGATAATTAGTCATGGGTTAAAGTGGTGTAAATATCTAGATATTTACATAATAGATATTTTGCTTAAAACCCTCAAAATATCCTTGCTTGGCACCAAAAGTCCTTGCCTTCACCATGAAGAAAGGCCAAGGACACCCCCCCTTGCCATGGCCAGCCATAGGGCACCCTCCAGCACTACACCTTCCTATATAATCCCATCACATTCATTCATGATCATTTTCCATGAATTAAAACCTAGAAAATTTCCTTTCCTTCAAACCTCCATAACTTGATCATTTTTTATCTAAATTCACTCTAGTCTTTTGCATTGGGACCCTACAACATCAAGGGTGCTAAGGGAGGCTAGCAATCCAGAATTCACAAGCTTTGGGCATCACTAAGTGGAAGGACAAACACCCCCCTCTCATTGATTTTCCATTGGATTTGCATCAATAGGTAAATACCCATAAACATAGTTAATATTCTGTTTTTTCTTCATAAATGCATGCATATAGGTCTACCCTAGCTGTGGGTCAAGTTTGGTGAAATTTAGGGTTGGTTTGGTGTCCGTATCGGACACATATCCTAGGAAAAAAAACCATATTGTTGAAATGCCCCAAAGGTTTTGATTTTGTTAAAATGTAGAACTAATTATATATTCATGTAGCCCTAGACTTGTTGTTTACAACTACACTTGACTGAGCACGACACTGTCTCATTTCGTGTCAAAAAATTGACACGAACACGCTGCACACACTGCACTGTACAGTGTGGCAGTGCCCTGCTACCCCTCTGTTCGTGCACACTGTACAGGGTACTTCGACACGCCAAAATTGGCATGGACACTGGGGCAATGTCTACGAACATGCCCCCAAAGTTTTACAGTGTCTCGTTTTGTATCGGACACGCAATCACCCACGCACTGGACACCTACACGTACGTTCAGTCGAATTTTCGACTAGGACACGAGCCTCGTGTCCCACGCACACGAGTCGTGGACACGTATCAGGCTGACACGTATGTAGCCCATCATTGGGCGAACACCAGGACACAAGCACGTGGTGTGTCCTGTCCTGTGTCGTGAGCACGAGACACTCGACCGCGTGCACGATGCGGTCTGAAACGCACTATTTCGACCTCTGATACGCGCACGTAGCTCGGACACGACACGTTTTGGACATATTTTAGGGTGTCTAAAAGCTAGCCCTAGGACCTAGGCGACCTGTGTGCATGACCACGAGACGTGTCGTGTCTCGTGGTGTGTCTACGAGAGCGAGGAACGCGTGTACGACGCAGTGTACGTGTGTGTGTGTCAGTGTTTACCCGATTAGGTTTTTGTGAGAGTTGACACATCAAATCGTGTCGTGGTGTCGTGTCAGGTACCTAGGACACTATAGGACACTAGGGGCTAGTGTTACCAACCTTGGGTTTCGAGCCTTAGCTCGGTTTGGGTCGTGTATTTGGGTTTACCCCATCTCACTGTGCACAGTCCCATTTTCCTGATTTTTGGTATTTTTCCAGTTATTTAAATCCAATTTCAAAATGATTTTGATATTTTCTTTATATAAAATCTGTGTATATAGGGTATATACATGTGTATGTGTTTGTGTGTGTAGGTGAAATTTAGGGGTATACATGTGTGTACATATGTATATACATATATGTATATATAGGTGTGTGTGTGTTATTGTGCGTGTGTGTGGGACTGGTTTCCAGTTCAGGAAACTGGAAACACCCCCCCCCCCCCATTGTATCAGTATCCTCTCTCACTCTCTCTCTCCCTCTCTATTACACTAGTCTCTCTCTCTCTCTCTCTCAGTTTCCTCTCTCTATATATATGTAGATAAGCTTGTAGATATATATATTATATAGATATATATATATATATAATATATATATATATAATATATATATATAT
>JANAVB010004351.1:0-45069 GCA_029216955.1 Iris pallida | reverse complement strand
TTTGGCTTAAAAAGTGTACAGAATGATTTTTGCCAAGTTTAGCTATTTTCTAGCTAGAATTTCGAAAAACTTAAAACATGAAAGTTTTAGATCTTGTCTTGCCTTTCCGAATATCTTTGGAGCACCTCATTTTAAGCTCGTATGTGGAAGTTATGCCCCATCTCCCTGAGCCGCATGATTCCTCCACAACTCTTGCACCCTGTTTATATTTAGTTATTGCATACACGCTTATACCAGGTTAAATGCTAATTTTAAATAATGACATGACATGATAGTGACCCGTCGTGTCGCACTCTTGATAGTGTATTTGACATGATATATATCTTGAATGCTGTTGCGACGGCTAGCATGTCATGGCAGAATTGAATGGCCTGGACACCGTGGGTGATTGTGTTTATACAAAATGAACCGGTAATGTTTGCATCATGTCTAGGACAGGGATCCCTGAGTACCACGGTCAGGGATACCTACAGTAATTGACTAAGGCTAATAAACTAGAATAATTCAGTAGACATGAAGAGATTCCCAGCTACAGGCAATCCCGTTACCTGGGCGAATTAAGTGGACTTCTAGCCTACCGACGAGTAGGGCACATTTCCAGCACACAGTCGCGTGTTATATTCTCCATAAACGAACATTCGACCTGGATAACCGGATGGTCTGTAGGGCTTGTGGCTGTTGGAATAATCTTATTGCATCTTACTAGTAACTAGGCCTGTGATAACCCTAGTTAGTTAAAAGTATCAAGCCGTACTCTTGATTGGCCGTGATTGATTGGATGGAGTTTATCCCAGCTTAATCTTGTCCCGATCCTGTACAAGATTGTGACACGACATGATTATTGATGCTTGCCTTAACAATAACGATCGGGGGTCCAATTTTGTTCAGGCGAAGGGTTGCAACCCCGGTCCTTGTTTGGTTTAAGGGTTGTAACTGGCTCCCGGAGCAGTTCTGTGTCCTCTCTTCATTTATTGTCTTATTGCACCCCATGCCATGCTCGTCATGTTTTACCTTACTTCAACAGCATGATTAATTAATTATACTGGCCTTAACAATAAAGATCAGGGGTCCAGTTCCGTTCAGGCAAAGGGTTACAATCCCGGTCCTTGTTTGGTTTAAGGGTTGTAACCTGGCTCCCGGAACAGTTCTGTGTCCCTATTCGTTTATTGTCTTACTGTACCAATAGTATTTGAGACGGGTTTCTATTCAGGTGAAGGGTTACAACTCCGGTCCTTTTTTGGTTTAAGGGTTGTGACCTGGCTACTTGAATGGTTTCCTCGTACTCAGTTTACTGTGGTTATCTCTATTATTACCAATTCTTTATTTACTATCTTTATTATTCTATTATTGATATGCTGGTTTTAGTTCCTAAGTGAAGCTTCCTTTGTGGCACTTGCTCTTTCTGGGGTTTGACCCAGCTCGTTTTGTATGGCCAGATATCGGAGCAGCTCTAGAGGATCCACCTAACTTCCAGCCAGATGGTGACCACCAGGCGTAACCCTGGCAATGAGTGGATTTCTTTTTGTCCTCCCACTTTATTGTAAAATTATTCTTTTGAGGCGTTTAGCCGACGAGCATGTGTTAGCGCGATTGCACCTTTACTTACTGTCTACCTACGGGCTGTAACATGATTGACAGATCCTAGGGTTGATCATGTATGACTGAACTCTTGCTAGTCTTGACATTTTGTACGACTAGCTTCATGATCATCCAATATGTAATGTTGGGGACGCCTTACTATTATATATTTGGTGGTCTTACATCTTGTAACATTTACTTACTTGCTTGTGATTGAGACAATAGGCTTATTCTTGACCATATGAGACTGATGGATTGTAGTTAAACCCTCATATATCTAGACAGCCGTGATCGTATAGTGAGGTAGATTCTATTTCATTATACGTAGCTGGCTATGTATGCCCCCGCTCTCCAGTATTCTGGTTCTGGGGCGTTACATTATTGATATTCGAAACTAAGATTACAAAGGCTTTCGATAGCCCAATAATATATGCCAGATTGGCTACAACACTTAGGTTCTCTCTTGTCCACAAAAGATTTTAGCGTTCCATACATCATGCCTTCTATATCTCGGCCGCATCAATCCTGTTGCAAGTTCGAGCGTCAAGCGATCGCACGCTTCAATACGCTTTGGCATTCCAAGCCTCAACGCGTTCAAGCGAAGCTTCTCCGCGAGCCATCCATTCCCTCCACCCTGTATGAAGCAGGTGGGGGATCAGTACGTTTGTCCTCGCATGTACTGATGCAAAGATCTTCTTTCTAAACCGACATATTAGTATTTATGTTAAATCATGCAACTTAGCTTATGATCTTGCTATATTCTCCTTAGGGTCGATTTCATGGCATAGTCGAAAGCGTAAAGCATGTTAGCATGTCAAGCATGTTACTCGAATTGAATAGGCAAAACAGGCAAGCAATCTCGTGTTTGTTTCGTGGCACAACTTCTTACCAAGTCGACGCACTCGTCCTTGCACCGACGCAAGGTGAATATGCCCCATTCCTTCCCTGTCATGTTATAAGTGCATCTTTAAGCAGGATCTATGTGTGTGGGACACATACGTGCCTACACTTTCAACCCATCGTTTCCTTAGCTATATGAAGGTCTTGGTGTATCCTCGCCGAAATGGACTAAAGGAGTTCCTTACTTTCTTTTCTCTCATTCTTTTCTCGAATTCGTTTGGGTAGCCCGGTATTTCACGGGTTGGGTTGCTATCCCAAACAACTAAAATGTTACCGCTGCATACCATCATTTACGTCTTTTCCACATCTATAAGCGAGTGCTACTCGTCTTAAGGATGTGCGCCTATCAAAGATTACAAATTCCCTCCTAGGCCAAACGGTTCCGGGGTGCTCCGGCACTTAACCGTTCGAGAGAACACCCGTGCACGGGAGATTATTACCTTTTAATCTCAAGTCCAAACCAATTGACCATGCAACACCCTTATTATTCAAACAACCAAGCATAGTCTTGAGTCCGAGACTCAGACTTTGTCATCTCGTATTTCTTTCGTTAACTTTCTATGTTCTGACGTTTCATACTTCGTTTCAATATTCAATGGCATTATGCCTCAACTCATTGTTCGTCAACCGAACGACCCGAAGGTCCCGAACACCTTTCGAGGCATTATGTCATATCCGACAGTTCTGCCACATTCATGCCACAACTGTATTATTTCTCAACGAAGCCATCTTTTATGATCTCGTGCACGTAGGCACGTTTCGACACATTTATCATCTTTCCTTTGCGTCGTGCACTTGCTGCACGCTTCGAAGCCGTATTTCCATGTTCTATGACTTAGTGTTCAATGTTCGTGGCTTGCGCGCTAGGGCGCTCGCCTATTGTCTTTCAATGTTCTATCCTTTCTAACTCGTGCGTGAAGGCACGGAATGGTTCGTGCACTAAGGCACTCGTCGAATACAGTTATCCCATGTTCTTACGGCTTGCGCACCGAGGCGCTCGCCTTTGCGATATCCAATGTTCTATAGCGACTCGTGCATTTGATGTACATTTTATTTCAATTGTTCTAAATAGTTAGATCACACACTATGATTTATCTTCCGATCAGACCACGCCCATGGCATCAATAGGTTAACTTAGCATACAATGATTGTAATTTGACTTATCGTATGAAGGAGTAAAAAGAAGAGTCAATCCTTCCACCTTGTGTCGATATGCCGTGTCGTTTCGCCGAGCCGACGCGGCTCGATTTCATAACTTTGTTGCACGACCACTCTCCTGACTTAGCCATTCGAGCACATCATGCTTCATTGAATTATTCGTCTAATTTGCCTTACCTTGCCCAAGTCCCAGTCCGTCGCAAGGCGACGATTTGGTTTCGCGGACCCGTCGCAAAATAGGTGAAATATCGACCTCTAATATTTTCACGTAAACGTATAGCCTGCACATAAAACCAAATAAAATTAATACTTGCATCGATTTGGACTTGCACCTTGGTCGATTCGATTTCTTAGAATCTTCGAGCCGATTCAACGCACTTATCCTTCGGGGCAACGCGGCGCTTCGCATCGATTCTCTCGATGCATTCTTTGGGACAAGGCAACTCTTCGCATCGACTTAGTTCGATGCGTTGCTCTGGACAACGTAACTCTCGTATCGATTCGCATCGATACATTTCATTCGGTCAACGTGACTCGTTGAGTCAACGTCTCAGCGTAATGTGCCGTGCGGAGCGGGGCATTACAGAATATACCAGCTGTTGGACGTGCGTTAGACCCCCGAGCTCGATCTGAATAGGAGAGGGAGGGTCGAGCGCCAGGTCGAGTTTAACGTAGATCTTCGCGTAGTTGCCTTTGGATAGGTTCAGGGTTTCTTCGGCAATGGCCACGAGAGTACCGAAGGAGCTGGCGATCCTCTTAGGAGCCGCAGGTACGAAGCAAACCAGAGGGAGGTTGGGGAGAGTGACCCACGCCAATATGATCGTTGAGTCGACCTTAGGGTTGAAATTGGGGACCATTTTACAACCTTGATGATCTGGGTGTCAATTCTGATGGTGCCTTTAGCCCACACTTTAGTGTAGTCAGAGTCCGAAGAGAGGTGGAGGAACATATATTTGTGGTCCAGCGGGGCGACCCGATAGGCAGATGAGAGGCTCCAGCCGGCGATAGCTTCCTTGACTTTGGCAATTTTAGGACAGCCGGACGAAAATTTGAACACGAATGTCTTTGCAAAGGTGAAGGAGAGGAAGGAGATCTCGACGGCTGAAAAGGGGACACGGATGGGGGTGCCATCAGAGGGAGTCGGAGAAGGTGATCTCCTCCACCTGGGGGACGAGCGTGCTTTCGCGGTCCGGTCAGAGAGCCGCAGTGTAGGATGGGGCAGGGTGGGGGTTCGCAACACCCGTAGAGGAATGGGAGGGAGAGTACCCAGGAAGCGAGGACGAGGGGCCCGCCGAGGAAGTCGATGACGACGCCGAAGGGAAGATCCCAGTTGGTTGAGCTGTAGAGGGAGGCGCATTGGAGGAGGGCCCAGGCTGCACGGACGGCGGCGGGAGAACTGGCCAACCGTCGATCCCCACGAAAGATGAGGAGCCACGAAGGAGGGAAGCGTCCTGGGAGGGGTGCGCATGGGGCACGCCCGAGGGGGATTTCCCTCCAGAACCAACAGCCGCGCAAGCGGAGGAGGCGTGGCCAAGATCCGGGTAGGCACGAGCACCGGGGGGCTGAGCGCAGGACCAGCTGGGGGAGCTTCGACGCCTAGCAGGGGGCGCATAGCTTGATCGAGCAGGTCGGGCACATAGGCCCAAAAAGGAGGGCGCTAGCCCTACGGGCAGAGTAGTAGGCGCATGTCCAGAAAGAGGTTGGTCACCGGGAGGTCGGGCACATGCCCGACTGAATGGGCACTATAGCCAAGAGGAGGGGGCGCATTGCCAGACCGAGCTGGATGGGCGCATAGGCCAACAAGCGAGGGCGCATGCCCAAAGGGCTTAGCAGCAGGCGCATGGCCTTGCTGTCGTGCAGCAACAGGCGCAAGGGCGCATACCCCTGAAGCAAAGCGGGAGCGGGCGCATGGCCCATGCTCCACGCTTCTCGAGGGGGGAAGCACGGTTCAAATTTGAATTCGAAACCGCCAAGGAAGCCAGTGCGAACGGGAAGGGATGGGACGGCGATGCAGCCGATGCGACAGGGATAGCCACCAGGATGGTGACGCTGGTGGCGGGCAGCCACCGGAGCCGGGGGGGCGACACCAGGAGCATGGGGCTGAACGGAGGACGAGCCGGGGGCGGGAGCAGGGAAAGGCCACCGGAGCTTGGCCGCGATCCCGGCTGGGGCGAGGCCAAACAGGGACAGCTGGGTGCTCATCTAAGCTAGATCTGGGCGATGGGGAGGGACTGGGGGGGCACCCAAAATGGACGAAAGCATGCCAACGGAGGGCTCCAGCGGTGGTCGTGTCACGACGCGCACCCTAAAGTAAGGGCACGAGACATGGGTACGTCCAGCCTAAGCCGCAGTATCGGCAGTAGAACGCTGTCCTAGGTCACAACATCTAATAATATAATGCTAAGCAGTTTATACTCCCCGAATGGGGGTGACATAACAGAAAGTAAACTCAATCACAACTAAGGAAGAAGAAGCACGATATGATATAGAACTCAAAGAAATACAGACGATCAGCAGAGTCTAAGTGTCTAAGATACACAAACCCAGAAAACATCTCAAAGCTCAATACAGTAATCCATAGAATAAATACAACTCAATACAAATGAAATAACTAACTATACAACCTCTACTGTGTCCCCTCTAGGCTAGCAGGCAACCTCCAGGCTATCTGTAAAATTTATCAACAGGTCCAGTCAAGACAGGAGCGAGCACAATACATCTCAACAGATCATAGCAGGTTAGAAAATATAAACATGCAGTAGAGTAAGATACAAAAAAATGAAAGAAAGTACAGAATATAAACAGAGAAAGAACTTATAGAAATATCTACTATAAATAGAGAACTAACAGTGGCTAGTGAGTCAGAGTACAATATAAACATGTGAATGGCATAGAGATTCTGGGAACTATACTGTGGAGTGATTCTGGGAACTATACTACTTGGATATTATTCACATGTCTACTTCTACTCCCCCGTACCCCCAATCAATACACAAGGATCCAGCCAGGTTATGTTATGATCCATGTATGGCCCACAAGGGGTGATACATGGTAGGCCCATAAATGGGTGATTCTGGGAATGCCCATAAATGGGTGATTCAAGAAAGACTCTGTGATCATGAGAGTACATGTCACAAGTGATCAATGAACCATGAAGCATAGTGATACACAATGTAAGTGAAACCCACAGAACATGTAGTATCCGATGCTCCCTGAGGGGATAACATCTCAAGAAAGGATCCATATAGTACTAATCCGTGTTACCAATGTGACAGCATCAAGTAAAGTAATCTAAAGCAAAAAAATAATTCTAATAGGATATGAAATGATCAGAGAATATACTCGCCTGATGTCTGAATGTCCAAAGTAAATATACTGTCCGAGGAGAGGTGTCTGGCTCTTAATCAGAACAACACAAGTCACAATAAGCCCAAAATAGCAATATGAAGTTCTACTATGCATTCTACATGATTCTTGGTCAATCTAGACCAAAGTCAACTCTTGGTCAACTTAGTCAACCCTGAAAGTCAAACTTAGGTCAACTATGGTCAAACTAGGTCTAACAAGTCTAAATTAGGTCAAATAAGTTATTCTAGGTCTAAACAAACTAAGTGTATACAAATCAAGTATCCAAGATAGCTACTAACTCATAGCCTAAGTCAATTGCTAAACCAAGCACAAACTAAACCATAAGCTAACAAGGCACACAAACTTAGTCATATAATGTATATATATTATTCACATTCACATATTCATATATATAGATATATATAGGTAAGCTATATATATAGGCACATACATATATATATATATATATATATATATATATATATATATATATATATATATATAGAAAGAGTGGTAAAAGAGTAAGTGAGTATGTGTGTGTTTGGCATGTGTGTGAAAGGATATGTGTTAATGTTCTAAAATTTAGTGATAGGTAGGTGTATGTGATATGGGATACATGATGTCAAAGGGTGTATGAATGCATGTGTGTAAAAGGTTATAGGTTAACTCAGTTTATAGAAATGCATACATACATACTTACCTTGTATACATGCATACATACATATCATGTATATTACATTTACATGATACATACATGTATACTTGTATTATATTATACTTACATTCATGCATATTAGATACTTGTATTTATATTAACATATTGCAAACATTCATTTCATTCATGCATCTATGTATTACCTACATGTTTTATACATATGCATACATTGTATATTCATATCATTTCATACATTAACATAGAGACATACAAACATGCACACATCATATATTTCATACCTTGCATTATCTTACATATCATGTTATATATTATCATTCATTCCTTTCATATATTATATTATCTTTAAGTTGAATATATCATATATGGATACAATACATTATCTTGCATGCTTGCATTCATATATTACATTCTATATTACCTATATATATGTATTTCTTCCATTCATTCATGCTTGCATCATATACTCTATATTACCATACATGTTATCATTATATATTGCATTATAATATTTATACATTATGCATGCATATCTATCATTACATATATATCTTGCATTCATTATATACTTTCATGCATACATTGTATATCATTCTTTCATTCATGCATTGCTTATATGCATTATATTAATTGCATTCCTACATGCTTGCATTCAACCATATATATACATTAATGTAAAAAGAATATATATCATATATATCATTTCATTCATCCAACGTATCATGCATTACATACTCTATATTCATTTAATATCCATACTACATAGGCTCATAGGTTACACAAAATACATATATCATATAGTCACTCTTCTACTTAAAACCAATACTGTACCAATTGGATATTCACTAAATTCTAGGATTAAAGTATGTCGTAGCCCTTTGTGTTAGCTTTTCGAAACTTTAAACGGATAGCATTTTCGTGTCCGGAAGCTCCCGAAATCGCAAAAATACCGAAACACGTTGGTCTTTCGTACAGCTGACACTTAAATAATTCTACAGAAAGTTACAGAAAGAATTTGGCTTATTAAAATATATATTAGGAAAGCTAACTTCGATACGGTTCTTGTAAAAAAACGGGAGATAAATCGGAGTTTTAAGCTAAAAGTTATGACATTTCTAAGTTGCTTTGGTTAATAAAAACGTGGATGAATATTTTGACGAATTTGAGTTGTTTTGGACAAAAGGACACGTATAGGCCAAGATACTTGGATACAAATATAGATATCCAAATGAAACTCATTCTAACCATCCTAACTAAGATCAATCCACTCTCTAACCATTCTAAAACTAAATTTAAATATCTATTTAAACTATTATCATACATACATACACATGGGGTGTCCTAATTTGGGATCTATCAAGTAGGACAGAAGACACATATCTAAAATCCTCAAGAGAGCTCCAAATGGCCTCAAATTTGAATCTAAGTGGGACACATACATGAGGATGGATCCTACGGATTCAAAACTAATTTATATGCAAAGGAAATCGATTTAGAGGATGGGTTTTACCTATTGGGAGTGGAATCCCAATAAAATTCTTTAGGACACGGCTCCGATACGAAGATCCCTCAAAGTGGACACTCCTCCTTGCACTCTTCTTCCAATCCTTGGTAGCACCCTTCCCTTGAAGAATGGGAATGATTGAGGAAAGGTTTGGTGAAGGAATGATTTGATTTGAAGATCAAATCAATGGGAAGGCTCTCTAAAATTGGAGAAGAACAAAAGGAAAATAAAAGAGGCAAGATTGTAATGAATGAAATGAATCATTCTCCCCTAAAGGTGGCTGCCATAAAGAGTCCATTAGGGCTAATGAGAAATGTCCTAATTGCCCCTCTCTAGTCTCATATGGTTAAGTCTAGACTAGGTTCAAGTTTGGGGTCAAAATGATCTAGTTTTGAGTCTCTAACTTAACCATTCTAATATGATAAAAATTAGTTTAATTAACTAACTTAATGTTGGGTCTTGTGAGCCATGCTTAACTTAATATTGGGTCCCATCTATAGTTCAAGCTACCTGGGTCACAATACAAGTCGGAACGAGACGAAACTCAAACCCGACTAAACAAATCCTATAAAAACAATATTAAAAATATAAAATTTTCCTAAAATATTAAAATATGAAAAATGACCAAAATTATAATACATCAATTTAAATATTATTAAAATAATCTAAAGTTCACCAATTAATCAAAATCCTAAATAATTCAAAAGTCACAAAATGACCAAAATATCCTTAGCCTAAAAAGTTGTAAATAGTCATTCTAATCACATGGTTAGGTCCCCATTGTCATGGTTAGTCTCTAGGCTCAACAGTTCTAGAGTTCACTAGCTAACACATCAAAATTATAATTCACCAATTTTAAATAGTATTAAATTAATTAAAAATTCTCATAAATCATAAATCCTATTATTAAATAATAAACTTTTACAAAAGTTCAAAATTACCCTTATTTTAGAAAAGTGGGTGTTACAGGTCGGCTCGAAACGCCAGGAGCGTTCGACCGCGGGAGGCGAGGCCGAGGGAGATACGGGTGGCGAATCCTGCCCCGCCGACGACGGGGGACAGAGGAGAGGAGGGGCTGTCGGCCGAGCATGGCGACCGGGGGGCTAAGCAGAACAGCTGCGCGCGATGACGGTGTGAGGGAGCGGCCTGCCACTTCGTAAGCTCCGGGGGGCCGAGCGGGGAGAGGAGACGAGGGAGAGAGGTGGAGAACCATCGGAGGGGGGACGGGCTCCGACCGGGGAGGGGTACCACCGGGGTTAGCAGCCGGACGATGAGCGCCATGGGAAAGACAGAGTGGAGTGGGAGCGCAAGAGAGCCATCCTTATATATATATATAATAATAATAATATTACACCATATAACCTCTCCCCCTCTGTTCCCACATGGATCCATGACTCGCCCCCTTCGCGCCGGCGTCGGGGCCGTGCGACACCGGATTCCCGCCGGCCGCCCCCACGGTGCAGCTTGGGCCTACCCACGGCCACCTTCGCTTCGGCTCTCCCCCGCCCGATTGCTCTTCCCGAGCGATCGACTCCTAGCCCGACCCCTTGGTCACCTGAGATGCTCGCCCTCGTCGGCCACCCCCCTGTCGGGGAGGCTCCAAGGCTCCGGTGGCCTCCCTGGCGACCCCCTTGGCCCCCGCGCCATCGCCACCGGCGCGCCTGTAAACTCCCTAAATTTTTACTACGATTTCAAAATTTTATTTTTAGTATCAATTTTTTTGGTATTTGTACGTCGAGTGTGAATGCGTATACATGAGATATTTATTTTAAATAAAAAGTTTTATTGAAAGTTTTAATAAATATAAAAAGAAATGGCTTTGTTTTCAAAATACAAATCGAAAAATATTTCTGTATATAATATCCTTCCCGTCAAGGGTTAGTCAAATTTTTATATTTAATATATTACATGCGAGTACATGAAATAGATTTCATATATATGTAGAATTTAGAATTAATGTTTTTTCTTAACTATTTTTAAATTACTAAAAAGGTTATTCAAATATTTAATATTATTTTCGAAATTAATTAATATGATTATTTTAGTATTTATAAAAGATATTTTAAAATGGTTTGATTGGTGTTTAAATTAATTATGATGATTTAGAAACTTGAATTTATGGATTTTATTTTATATAGATTTAATGTAAAGGTAGATTTATCTATAATTAAATTAGATTCGAATTTGGATTTAGATTTGATTTTATTGATTTAAATTTAATAATTGAATTATCTATTTGGGTTTAAATAAGTCCTAATCTTTATCTACCAAGGATTCCTCAACCCTATATATATGGGAGCTTCCCCATTGATTCCTCGATAATTATCTCCACAAATAGTTTTTCCATCCAAAAGTGTCGTGCATCGTGTCTGTGTCCAATTCCTTTTCGTGTCAGCCGTGACGGCCTCGGGTCAGACCCCGGGTGTCTTTTCAATAGATTATTTTCTTTGTACATGTATATTGCGACATCCCTCGTATCGACAACCCCGACACGATATGACTAATCCCTAACCTAACCCGACCTCCTTTCTGTCCAGCACCCCGACACCCGACCCCTGCCATATTCGGCACCTCCATCCACAGACTCACCACCATGCCACCACTACTCCATCATGATCCAACGATGACCACCCGCACCCCGTCGACACCCCCGACACTCCAGCCCCGTACCACCGGTCACCCGACAGTTCTGGCCACTTTCCGGTCAAATCCTCCAACACCCCAAGCACCACCATCACATCCAGCACCACCGTGACAACCCCAAGAACCCACAGCCTTACCGCCACCATCACAGAATCGCCACCACCATCACCAAAACCACCACCGTCGTGCCTCGGCCACACGCCAAAAATCTCCAACCCCACCTCCGTTCCACCACCGCTAACACCCAAAATTCATCACCAAAATATACCCAAAACCAAAACAAACTCAAACCACCATGACCACTCACCTCGTCAGGACGACCGCCACCGTCGACCTCTTCATTGACCCTGACGAGCACTGCGCGTCCGCAGTACCCCGTCGCTGATCGTCGCCCCGCTCTGGCGAGCCGCTCCATCGCTGGCTCTTCCATCCTCGGTCATCTCTCCGCCCTCTCCCGAGTCTTCCCTTGCGCCTCCCCAGATCTGCGCCCCAGCACCAAAGTCGATATGCCGAAGCAGCGCCGGCGTGCCCAAGCTCTCCCGCGGCCGAGCGGTGTTCTGATCCGCGGACTCCCTTACTCCGATCTTGCGCCACCGACTTAGCGCCTGTAGCACCGAAGAGAGAGCCATGCTTCCCACCGCTGGTGCGCCATCCTCCTAGGCGCAGCACCGCAGCCCGTCGCCGGAGTTGCTAGAGGTGAGAATTCTCTCCATCTCCTCTCTCGATCTCCTGCTCTTCCCCTTCATTTTTTTGATTTTTTTCCTTTCCACAAAAATTAGTACTCTCTCTCTCTCTCTTCCCTCTTTCTAAAGCAGCAGCAGCTATCTCGAAGTTGGGGAAGAAGGGAGGTTAAATTCATTTTTTATTGTATTATATATATTTTTCTTCACTATCTATTGTATATTATTTTTTAGTAACTAGTAATTATGATCTTACATGTATATTATTTACTAAGCAATAATACAAATTGTTAATTACATATTTATTTTGCAAATTATAATAAAAGGGTTTTTGCCTACAATTATTTCAAATTGATTTTTAGCCTAAAATATCTGTAGATCTTATTATTATTTTCATTATTAATTTAATCATTAATATTTTACTAATATTACTTTTTGTAATAAAAATATTATTGTATAAATTCTATTTAACTAAAACACAGTTTTTTTCTTACCTACAAGTTATAGTTTTAATCCAAAACGATTTTTTTCGAGAATTTTCAAAGTAGTTATCCAAAATTATTTTGACCGTAAAGAAATAGTTTCTGAAACGAGTTCATAAATATTTGCAAATATTTATCTAAAATTATTTTGGAGAGATAGTTTTTCTATCTATAAAATTTATTTTGACAAACTTACTGTTTTACCTTAAAAACGACTATCAACTTTTTGGGTACGTGTTTGAAAGCGTATTTTGACTAATAAATAGTTTTCCAAATTATAATTGAGTAGTATTCATCTAAAAATATATTTTTACTCTTAAGATATAGTTTTAAATTACCATATATATTTTTCTAGTAGTTATGTAAAATATTTTTTCTAAGCAAAGTATAGTTTTTGACCTAAAATGATTTCTAGTAATTACCTAAAAATAATAATTTTGGATGATAAAATATATTTCTTTTTCAAGGACTATAAGTATTTTCTAAATCATATATTTTCTTATTTATCAAATTTCTTTGATTATCCATCCGTCCGTGACTAAACCTATTATTCTCGTTTTCTCACCAAATTTGTACTTCATTATGTCGACTCTAGCTAATTTGACCTTTCTGGACCCAATAAAATTTTTCGTGCCACCATCAGAGGTCACCTTGTGTAGTTGTTATCCGAAGTCGCAGTTCGTGCTACATTGATCATTGTAGTACACCAGGCGTCCTATCAGGCAAGATACCTTGCCATTAGCTGTTTATTTATTTTAGCTCATATTTCATGCATTATTCATTATTTTTTATGCAAAATAAACTATGATACATGGCATAACTTGTTAGAACTTACTGTTTAGTTATATTTTCTGCTATGTATTATTTTCTTACACATTAAACCTAGATTTAAGGGACTACCTTTGTGTGTTGCATTCATAGGCCTTGACACTTTTTGTACCACAAAGTTGTGAGTCACATATAGGACTCGGACATGCGTGATTGGCTGGCCACCAGTACGTATAAGCCGTGCGGTAGGAATAACCGCTAATAGAATTGCATGCTTAGTTTGACTTAGCGGTTAATAGAGGTTTTGTGTTGTGGATAAAACATAGTAGGCATTCGGCGGGGAGAAAAATTCCTTAGCGTATGGGCTACGATGCACTTTCTCTTGTGACCTGGATGCTCCACTGGAGATACGGGGTTGATGACCCATGATTACTGACGGCCACTGGCGTTCTGCAGAACATTATGCTCTTATTGATTGGGCCTCTGGTACCCAGGGGGTCCATGTCGATCCCATTTTAGCCAGGGTCCATGCGTAGGAAGGATTGTTCTTAACTACATTTCACTTAGAACAGTTAGGCACCTTTATCCGTTAGGTACTGTTAGGGTTATATACTAAAAGCATCACTTTTGTAGTAACCTTATTTCCTTAAATTTTGAATGCGAATCATATGGGCAAATGTTTGCATATTGTATTTGTTGTAAGTGTTAATACAAATGTCTGATATTCTATATTGTAGATAATATGGTGTGTGGTGTCACACAGAAGATCATATTATCAGTTTCCTATGGAGTATATAAATAGTTCACAACCTAGATAGACTTGGACAATCTATTGGAAAGGTTGTAGTGTAATCTGGTATTAGTCTATCTTGACTATAGGTTTACACTAGTACACTTTGTGTGTATTGAACAGGACCACTTGAGGTTGTTCTTTTTGTACTGACTACATAAGAGAACAAACACCTCTGTTATTATGGATGCTTGTACTCTTAATCCGGATATAATAACGGACATGTATATGCAGTGTGCATTATTTTGACTCATAAAAGAGTGAGATTCATTATGGATCAACAACCTCTATAAATTGGGCAATAACATTGTATGTATGATGGGCTGTTGATTATAAATGGAATTCATGTTCCGATACATCGGGTTGATGATGTCCTCTTAAGGAGCTCATAAGGATTACCATGTAAACCCTGCAGGTAGATTATATCCGACATGACAAATAAAGTTGAGCGGTACTACTTAAGGATAAAAGATGTCGAATCAATATAGTTGTCAGTAACTTAATTTGATCGACGGACATACGATATCTTAACATGGGGAGCCAAATGAGCATATAATAAAAGGAGCCCACAAACATAATTTGGGATTAGGGAAGTAGTGCAACAATAGCTCATTACTGGACCGAGCTATTGTTAATGGACCTGGATTGTGTGTTCGGGCTGAACACGGGATATCCAGATCCACTAGGAGGCCTAACCCTAATTTCTCCTCATGGTCCCCGCCGTAGCCTATATATATCCTCTATTCTCTGGCCGCCAGATTACTGATCAGAAATCTGAAATTTTCTCTAAATTCGTGATTCACGTAAGGAGAGAAAGAGAGTGCTGCCAAAGAGAAGAAAAGATTGGAAGATCGTCGCCCACACGACGTCCAACTCGAGGAAGGAATACGTGCAGAAGATCTTGGGGTCGTCCGCTCGAGATTGCCAGGAATTACTTGTCTTCTTTTCGTCGCAGATATAATTCGTGAACCCTAGTTTCCGCCTATGAAGGGTTAGAACACGTATTAGATCTGTTTAACTTTCTATCGATCAATACGCACACCAAAGGAAGGGTCCTGGGAATCCCCAGTTCCATCAGGTATGAGTACTTTTGGTTTGGGTACTTGTATCTGACCGTGGCTTGGAACAATAACTTGTCGCGAATTAGTTCGCCACACCTTGTCCTTGTTTGGTAGTAGGTGTGGCTTACTACTCCGATGAGAAGGTATTGAACCTTGTTAGGGTACGGATACCATATTGGATTCGTAACTTGGAAAGATATCTCATCGTGGGTCAGTGTGCCATCTCCTGTGCTTGTTTGGTTGGGGAGATGGTATGCTAATTCAAATTGTGAGGTATTGGACCATGTTATGGTCCGATCTTACTTATTATTATTGAGCAGTATTTATTCAGTTTATATGGCATAATATTATGTATCTTGTTACGTCCCTCTGAGGACGTGGTTATCTTCCCAGGTGTGTGTTTATGTCTTCCGCAGGTATTCTAGCCGAGGTCGTGGTCTTCTCCATTATTCGAAGATTACGTGTCTTGGATCTATCCTGCTACCTTCGTCATTTTTTTGTATATCATGTACCTCTTTCTTTTATTTTGTTGGTAGTGGATGTGTCTCCACCCAACATATTGTATCAAGACAATTTATTATCATTATATGATATCTTTTATTCATTTATTTTGTGTGGATGAGATTAGTCATGGTTCTACTGTATTTTACAGCTTACGTATATTTATTATACGGCTGGCGTGTCTACGTTCCTAATCCTACGTATTTTGGGACTGGGGCGTTACATATTTTTGTGGTGGCCCATGCAGGTCAAGATAAATTGTTTGGTTACTTTACCGTACCAAGCAAGCCTGCGTATAGGATTATAATCTAGGATCTCATCCACCTACTTGACCCCTTTTCTTGATTTTATCTACCGCTTGACTCATTTATTTGCATCTTGCTTGATTCCTTCTACCATTATTCTTATCTTCCCTTCGTGCTTGCTAAAGGTTAGGAAGGTGACCCCTACTAGATAGACATGATTCCTTGTCCCAAAATACCATTATTTTAACTCTTGTAAGTTGGGTAGAACGTCTTACGACCTAACCTTCCTTATGGCCTTAACTAAGCCTTAGACAAGTAAACAATAGGGCAACTGTATAGGCACCAACATAGGACATGACTTAGATTCTTAAGAAGTTGAGGTAATTCTACTTTCCTTCAATCTTAATCTCTTGTGCCCATGTCTTTTTTATCATCTTGACTAATGCTGCTACTATAATCTAGTTTTGCAAGCTTATCCATTATCGAGCTTGTTTATGACTTATGCTATTGAGCGCGCTCATTGACGTACTGTCTAATCAGAATCGGTGCATGATGGTCTGATCAACTGAGTGCACTTTGGTTCACTTTTTATATATCGTTCTACGTGGATAGAGACATAGTTAAACTTGCCCTCTAGAATCTCATCCACGATTGCCTTGACAATTCTTTTGAAATTATTCGGTCGCCTTTGAACCACGTATTCGTATTAGATAATATCGTCTTTGAACTCCTTATTGCTTTCGCCTTCACCAATTTTGGAAGAACGAAGGCACTTGTACTTGAAAAATCCTCTAGCTGCCCTATCACTTATGACCATTACCACTCAATGTTACTATATCTTCGTCTTAAACTACTTGTCCTTCTTTTCGGCCCTATATTTACTATCATGACCTTCTAATCACTTAATTTAGGCGTGCACCTAATCGCTCTCTTAATCTTGTCCCCAACCTACTCTCAAGGAACCAAGTCTTTAAGTTCTCAAATTTATTCCTCTTGATATCGTACTATTCTTTATTGCATGTTATCTTGATTAAACTTTAACCCTAATCATTTTTCTTCTGGCGTTAGTTAGCCATATCCATGATTTATTTTCGTCATTATTTGAAATCATGATTTCTAATACATGTTTGCATTGAACGTCGTTTCGTTGCCACGTCCAGTGACTTGATCGTATTCATTACCGATATACCCATGTGACCTTCTCACCCACCCCTATTATTCTTAATTTCGAGGGCGAAATTCTTGTAAGTTGGGTAGGATGTAAGCCCCCTAAATTTTTACTACGATTTCGAAATTTTATTTTTAGTATCAATTTTTTTGGGTATTTGTGCGTCGAGTGCGAATGCGTATACACGAGATATTTATTTTAAATAAAAGGTTTTATTGAAAGTTTTAATAAATATAAAAATAAATGGCTTTGTTTTCAAAATATATATAGAAAAATATTTCTGTATATAATATCCTTCCCGTCAAGGGTTAGTCAAATTTTTATATTTAATATATTACATGCGAGTACATGAAGTACATTTCATATATATTTAGAATTTAGAATTAATGTTTTTTCTTAACTATTTTTAAATTACTAAAAAGGTTATTCAAATATTTAATATTATTTTCGAAATTAATTAATATGATTATTTTAGTATTTATAAAAGATATTTTAAAATGGTTTGATTGATGTTTAAATTAATTATGATGATTTAGAAACTTGAATTTATGGATTTTATTTTATATAGATTTAATGTAAAGGTAGATTTATCTATAATTAAATTGGATTCGAATTTGGATTTAGATTTTATTTTATTGATTTAAATTTAATAATTGAATATCTATTTGGGTTTAAATAAGTCCTAATCTTTATCTACCAAGGATTCCTCAACCATATATATATAGGAGCTTCCCCATTGATTCCTCGATAATTATCTCCACAAATAGTTTCTCCATCCAAAAGTGTCGTGCATCGTGTCTGTGTCTAATTCTTTTTCGTGTCAGCCGTGACGGCCTCGGGTCCGACCCCGGGTGCCTTTCCTATAGATTATTTTTTTTTGTACATGTACATTGCGACCTCCCTCGTATCGACAACCCCGACACGATACGACTAATCCCTAACCTAACCCGACCTCCTTCCTATCCAGCACCCCGACACCCGACACCTGCCATATTCGGCACCTCCATCCACAGACTCACCACCACGCCACAACCACTCCATCATTATCCGACGATGACTACCTGTACCCCGCCGACACCCGCGACACTCCAGTCCCGCACCACCGGTCTCCCGACAGTTCCGGCCACTTCCCGGCCAATTCCCCCAACACCCCAAGCACCACCATCACATCCAGCACCACCGTGACAACCCCAAGACCCTACAGCCTTACCGCCACCATCACAGAATCACCACCACCATCACCAAAACCACTACCGTCGTGCCTCGGCCATACGCCGAAAATCCCCAACCCCACCGCTGTTCCACCATCGCTAACACCCAAAATTCATAACCAAAATATACCCAAAACTAAAACACACTCAAACCACCACGACCACTCACCTCGTCAGGACGACCGCCACCGTCGACCTCTTCGTTGACCCTGACGAGCACCGCGCGTCCGCAGTACCCCGACGCTGATCGTCGCCCCGCTTTGGCGAGCCGCCCCATCGCTGACTCTTCCATCCTCGATCATCTCTCATCCCTCTCTCGAGTCTCCCCTTACGCCGCCCCAGATCTGCGCCCCAGCACCAACGTCGATACGTCGAAGCAGCGCCGGCGTGCCCAAGCTCTCTCGCGGTCGAGCGGTGTTCTGATCCGCGGACTCCCTTACTCCGATGTTGCGCCACTGGCTTGGCGCCTGTAGCACCGATGAGAGAGCCACACTTCCACCGTCGGTGCGCCATCCTCCTAGGCGCAGCACCGCAGCCCATCGCCGGAGTTGCTAGAGGTGAGAATTCTCTCCATCTCCTCTCTCAATCTCCTGCTCTTCCACTAACTTTTTTTAATTTTTTCTTTTTCCTTTCCCCAAAATTAGTACTCTCTCTCTTCCCTCTTTCTAAAGCAGCAGCAGCTGTCTCGAAGTTAGGGAAGAGGGAAGGTTATATTCATTTTTGATTGTATTATATATATTTTCCTTCACTATCTATAGTATATTATTTTTTAGTAAATAGTAATTATGATCTTACATGTATATTATTTACTAAGCAATAATACAAATTGTTAATTACATTTTTATTTTGCAAATTATAATAATAGGGTTTTGCCTACAATTATTTCAAATTGATTTTTAGCCTAAAATATGTGTCGATCTTATTATTATTTTCATTATTAATTTAATCATTAGTATTTTACAAATATTACTTCTTGTAATAAAAATATTATTGTATAAATTCTATTTAACTAAAACACAGTTTTTTTTACCTACAAGTTATAGTTTTAACCCAAAATGATTTTTTCGAGAATTTTTAAAGTAGTTATCCAAAATTATTTTGACCGTAAAGAAATAGTTTCTGAAACAAGTTCCTAAATATTTGCAAATATTTATCTAAAATTATTTTGGACATAGTTTTTCTATCTATAAAATTTATTTTAACAAACTTATAGTTTTACCTTAAAAATGACTATCAACTTTTCAGTTACGTGTTTGAAACCGTATTTTGACTAATAAATAGTTTCCAAATTATAATTGAGTAGTATTCATCTAAAAATAGATTTTTACTAATAAGATATAGTTTTAAATTACCATATATATTTTTCTAGTAGTTATGTAAAATATTTTTTCTAAGCAAAGTATAGTTTTTGACCTAAAACCATTTTTACTAACTATCTAAAAATAATAATTTTGGATGATAAAATATATTTCTTTTTCAAGGACTATAAGTATTTTCTAAATCATATATTTTCTTATTTATCAAATTTCTTTGATTATCCTGCCATCCGTGACTAAACCCATTATTCTCATTTTCTCACCAAATTTGTACTTCATTATGTCAACTCTTGCTAATTTAACCTTTCTGGACCCAATGGAACTGTCCGTGCCACCATCAGAGGTAAGCTTGTGTAGTTGTTACCCGAAGTCGCAGTTCGTGCCACATTGATCATTGTAGTACACCTGGTGTCCTATCAGGCAAGATACATTGCCATTAGCTATTTGTTTATTTTATCTCATATTTCATGCATTATTTATTATTTTCTTTATGCAAAACAAGCTATGATACATGGCATAACTTGGTAGAACTTACTGTTCAGTTATATTTTCTGCTATGTATTATTTTTTTACACATTAAACCTAGATTTAAGGGACCACCTTTGTGTGTTGCATTCATAGGCCTTGACACTTTTTGTACCACGAAGTTGTGAGTCACATATAGGACTCGGACATGCGTGATTGGCTGGACACCAGTATGTATAAGCCATGTGATAGGAATAACCGCTAATAGTATTGCATGCTTAGTTTGACTTAGCGGTTAATAGAGGTTTTGTGTTGTAGATACAACATAGTAGGCATTGGGTGGGGAGGATAATTCCTTAGCGTATGGGCTACGATGCACTTTCCTTTGTGACCCGGATGCTCCGCTGGAGATACGGGGTTGATGACCCATGATTATTGATGGCCACTGGCGTTCTGCGGAACGTTATGCTATTATTGATTGGGCCTTTGGTGCCCCAAGGAGGGACCATACTGATCCAATTTTAGCCAGGGCCCATGCGTAGGAAGGATTGTTCTTAACTACATTTCACTTAGAACGGTTAGGCACCTTTATCTGTTAGGTACGAGTACTTTTGGTTTGGGTACTTGTATCTGACCGTAGCTTAGAACAATAACTTGTCGTGGATTAGTTCGCCACACGTTGTCCTTGTTTGGTTGTAGGTGTGGTTTACTACTCCGATGAGAAGGTATTGAACCTTGTTGGGGTCCGGATACCATATTGGATTGTGACTTGGAAAGATATCTCACCGTGGGTTAGTGTCCTATCTCCTGTCCTCGTTTGGTTGGGGGGATGGTACGCTAATTCAAATTGTGAGGTATTGGACCATGTTATGATCCGATCTTACTTATTATTATTGAGCATTATTTATTTAGTTTATATGGCATGATATTATGTATCTTGTTACGTCCCTTTGAGGACCTGGTTATCTCTCCAGGTGTGTGTTCATATCTTCCGCAGGTATTCTAGCCGAGGTCGTAGTCTTCTCCATTATTCGAAGATGACGTGCCTTGGATCTATCCTGCTACCTTCGTCATTTCTTTTGTATATAATGTACCTCTTCTTTTTATTTTGTTGGTAGTGGATGTATCTCCACCCAACATATTGTATCTAGACAATTCATTATCATTATATGATATATTTTATTCATTTATTTTGTGTGGATGAGATTAGTCACGGTTCTACTGCATTTTATAGCTTACGTATATTTATTATACGGCTGGCATGTCAATGTTCCTAGTCCTGCGTATTTTGGGACTGGGGCGTTACACCGCCACCCCGCCACCCCGCCACCCTGCTTTCTCCCTCTCTGGTTTGGGACTCTTCCGTCCGACGCCGCCGAATTCAAATTCGAATTTTGAATTCCCCCCTTTCCGTGGCGAAGGCATGAAAGGTCACGAGCTATGCGCCCTTGTTAGCGACGTGCTATGCGCCCTCTTTATCGAGGGACGACCATGCGCCCATAGTCGGCCCGACGTCCCTGCCCGTCCATGCGCCCTCGCCTTACGCGGGAGGCTATGCGCCCTCCTCAGGGGTTGCTTTGCATGCGCCCAATGCCGAGGACGTCCTTGCGCTCCCCTCTTCTAGAGGCGATCATGCGCCCACGACCCTCCCTGCGCCCCTCTCGCGCGGTATCCTTCCTGCCCCCCCGAAGGTATTCGCCCACCTCGGTGGGCATGCGCACTCCCATCCAGCTTCAGGGCCACTTCCGGCTGCAGGCCTATCCCCCGCCGCGGGCGCTCATGCTCCCCTCTTGACGCTTCTCCCCGCCGGCCCCGCCGGCCATGCGCCCCCCGCTGCAAGCGCCCAGCACCGGGGCCATCCTGGGTCGCATGTGCCAGCGGGTGGAGACCATGCGCCTTCTATCGCGGCGCTGGCCCCGTTGAGATGTCATCCCCTACGACCCGTTCTTCGAGTCTATCCTACGCTGATGCGCTGCGCCCAGATATAGGACCTCATCTCCCCTTCCAGATCGAAGCTCCAGATCTGTCGGCCATCGAGCTGCCGTCCCCGAAAGACGGTCAATCTATCCGGGTCCCCTTCTCCTCCGAAGAGATCTCCTCCTTAGCGGCCGGGTTTGCGAAAATGCTCGTCCTTAAATTCCCCTCGGGGTGCCCCAAGATCTCCAAAGCCCAAGAGGCAATCGTCGGTTGGGGCCTCACAGCAGCATACCGAGTCGCCCAGCTGGACCCCAAGCACTTGTTCCTCCACCTCTCCTCTGACTCTGACTTTTCCACTGTGTGGGCTAAAGGTACCACAATCATCGATGCTTACAACGTCAAAATCATCAAATGGTCTCCGAGCTTCAACCCCAAAGTTGACTCGTCTATCACCTCGACATGGATCACCCTCCCCAACCTCCCCTTGTATGCTTTACCCCCACCGCTCTGAAGAGAATCTCCAGCTCCTATGGGTCACTTGTAGCCATCGCCGACGATACTCGCAATCTCACCAAAGGGAACTTCGCGAAGATATGTGTGGACCTCGACCTCAACACCGATCCCCCACCCACATCGAGTTAGAACTCGGGAGCCGGTCGCACTCCCATGCATTGGCGTACGACAACAACATCATTTTTTGCAAGCACTGTCAGATTCGAGGCCACCCCACCCGGCTGTGCTTCAGGACACACCCGGAGCTGTAGAAAAAACCCCACCGGAAGTCGCTCTCCCAGAAAGAGATCCTTGCCCCACCCTCAGCCCCGATCCTTCCCTGCCCCAACAAACACTCCCACTTTGAAGACAGCGACGACACTCCCTGCCCTCGCTATCTTCCACATCTAACTCAGCTAGCATTCCCCCCAAGTCACCAGTCATTGCTCCTACCATCCAGCCACCCCTCTCAACAGCCAGTATTCCCCCCCAAGCCTCAATCCATCACTCTCAAAAACCAGTTCGACACCCTCAGCTCTCCTCCATGCTGACAACTTGGAGAGCCCCCATCCTGGTACGAACCTGCCCGACGACAGCGAGACCGCTCCCGTTGTCGCTTCTTCTGTTGGAGAAGATGAGGACCAGCTCACCATGATCCTCCATCCAGCCTTCGCCAGCACAACAGACTCTCCTCTCATCACCAACACGGTCTCCAGCGCAGACCCGAACAACATCGACCTTGCCCTTGTTGACAGGCTTCAGCAAACCCTGGAAGCCAGATTCCTTGACCCCGGCAACCCCCTCTGTGTGCTGACAGAGTTCGAAGACGACGGAGCCACCCATCCAGTAGATTCTGGTAACAACCCTAACAGACAACCCGGAGCGACGGTCGCCCCCCACAGCATCATCAAGCAACAAAATCTATCACAACAAAAAGAAAAATCACGGCATCGAGCCCACTCCCATTACCATGCGGACAACCACGAAGCTCAACAACCAATCCCCCCACCTCCCCC
This sequence comes from Iris pallida, assembly GCA_029216955.1. Lineage (NCBI taxonomy): Eukaryota > Viridiplantae > Streptophyta > Magnoliopsida > Asparagales > Iridaceae > Iris > Iris pallida. Next base: position 21,153 of record JANAVB010004351.1, on the reverse strand, counting down.
TAATGCTTAACATCATGTCATAGAATATTAGAGGCCTCGACAATAAACCTATCTTGAGCAGATTACTCAGCCTCAAAAAAATCTACTATATCGACATCTTAGTCATCATCGAACCCAAAATCCCCCACAAAAAACTTAAATCCATCCAGCTGCACCTCGCTTTTCGGCTGCTGTGGTCGACTGCAATACCATCTGGATCCTCTTTCCATAGGATTCAAATTTGCCAACGTCCACGACTCGAAGCAGGCACTTTTTTGCTGGGTCGAACACCCCACCCTCCAATCTTGAACCCTCCTCTCAGCCGTCCACGGCAGATGCGACATCCCTAAGCGCAGGCAGCTTTGGGCAACTCTGTCGGACACCCACTAACACCTTAACAACCTTCTGTGGCTTTGCATTGGGGACTTTAACGTGCTCACGTGCAGAGACGAGAAGTCCGGGGACCACCCACCCCCACAGCAGGCAATGAATTACATCAACTCCTTCATCTTAAACGAACACTTGTTCCTACTCCCTTTCTCAGGTAACGCCTTCACTTGGTTCAACATGCAAGAAGGTAACCGAAGACAATACTTCCATCTCGATTGTGCGCTGGTCGACAACCGTTGGTCTGATCCGGGTCTCATTTCCAATCTCTCCCATCTCCACCGAATTGGATCACTCCCCTCTTTTGATCGAGATCTACAACAATTCCAACCTTATCAAGAAATCATTCCGTTTCCTTGAATTCTGGAGCCACCACCCTCAATTTCGATACGTTGTAGCCTCCACCTGGAGCTCTACCACCAACACTGACCCCTCGCCCGCGTGGCGGACAAACTAATAGCCACCAAGAAAGCGCTTTTGACTTGGAGCAGAAGCGCCTTCGAAAACATTTTTCAGGCGATTAAGATTGCTGAGGATGACGTTACCCGGGCAGAGCACCTGTATGCCTCCAACTGTTCCCCGAAGAACCGTGCTACGCTCAACCTCACCAGAGCCCTCCTTAAATCTAGGCTGAAGGTGGAGACCGAATTCTGGAAACAGAAAGCCAGACTGACCTGGGACGCAGAAGGGGACAAAAATTCTTGCTTTTTCTATTCTTGTGTTAAAGGCCACAGGCAACAGCTCAACTTGCACCAAATTATCGACGACAATGGCATATTACTCAAAGATCAGCAGAGCATCCACACGGCCGCCGCCAATTTCTACTCCAAATTATTCGCTAAAGAGGTCATTACCAAGGATGAGGACTTCCTGGCCAAGATCCCACACTTGATCAGTGTACGCGAAAATGATCGGCTTCTGACCCCACCCTCCGCGGAAGAAGTCAGATCAGCTATGTGGGCCCTCGACGAGCGCAGCACCCCCGGGCCCAATGGTTTCTCCGGTGTGTTCTTTCGATGCTGTTGGGACATCATTGAGACTGACATCCTCGAGGCTGTGGTCGCCTTCTTTCGAGGCGCCAGATACCCCAATTCTATCTTCTGTGATAACCTCATCCTAATCCCCAAAACAGACAACCCGGAGACCTTTAGAGACTTTCGGCCCATCAGCTTATGCAACTTCACAAATAATCCTATCGAAGATCATCGCGACCCGCATGTCTATCCTCCTCCCCAAGATCATATCCGAAGAACAAAGCAGTTTTGTCTCGGGCCAGAACATCACCGACAACATCCACCTAGCGCAGGAAATGATAACATGCATGAAATTTCCAGTAAGGGGGAAACGTAGCCATCAAGCTCGACATGGAGAAGGCCTATGATCATCTGGACTGGCAGTTCATGATTTGGGTTTTCTGGGCCTTCGGCTTCTCCGAAATTTGGATCGACATCATTTTCAGATCCATAAGCAACTCCTGGTTCTCCACGATCATCAATAGACAAGCAAAAGGTTTTTTCAAATCCATCAGGGGGGTCAGACAGGGCGATACCCTATCTTCTACCATCTGCATCATCGCAGCCGACGCTCTCAGCAAAAACCTTAACAGCATGGCTAACACCCCGAGATTCAATCACTTCCACACCACCACTGGCTGCCCTCTCATCACCCACCTGACTTATGCGGATGACATCATTGTCTTCTCCTCCGGCGACATCGGGTCGGTCGAGATGGTTCACAGAACGCTCAAAAAATACACAAGGTGCTCGGTGCAGCGAGTCAACACCAACAAAAGCGTTATCTACACACACCACAAAGCTGACAGGAACCACTCAGCTATTCTTTCCAACTTAACCTCCTTTTCAACAGCGTACCCTCCTTTCTCTTACTTAGGATGCCCACTGGTGTATGGCCAAGCGAGCTCCGGCGTCTTCGACACTCTGGTGAGCAAGATCAGGAAAAAAATAGAGGGTTGGCACAACGCGACCCTTTTCCCGGGTGGAAAGATGATTCTAATCAAGCATGTCCTCTCCTCCATCCCCATCTACACTCTGGCCGTTTGTTCCCACCCAAGAAGCTCATATCCTCATTAGAATCACTCTTCTCTGACTTCTTCTGGGGCCACTCCAACGGAAAGGACAAGCATCACTGGGCCGGCTGGGACTCCATGTCTAGACCGACGAACGAAGGAGGGCTTGCTCTATAAAGCTGTGGTGGAAGCTCCGAACGGACACCTCTATCTGGACCAGGTTCATGACGGCCAGATACTTCCGTTATTCCTACCCCGTTACTGCGGTCGCTAACAACAGATCGTCAGCATCCTGGCGCCGTATTCTTCATGGGCGTCATCTAGCTGAATACTACATCTGCCTACGGCTTGGCAACGAAAGTTTGTCAATATGCCACAAACGTTGGCTTGGCGATGTTGTACTCCAACAAACCCCGAATACCCCTCTGAACTGCACAATACGAGATTTATGCGACTCCGACTCGGGTTGGAGATGGGACAGGGTCAGAGATTGGCTTGGTACGGAGGTAGAAGTCAGACTCGCAGCCGCTGATTTGTACCTCCTCGATGTCTCGGATACCAGGCAATGGACCCCTAAGCCCGACGATATTTTCTCTTTGGCGTCGGCCAAGACAGTGGTTTGCATCATCGGAGTGTCGTCCCCCATCATCGCTCCTTTCTAGAAGTCCTGTATCCCCACTAAATGGTCTATCAGCGTACCGCAGGATGCTTCCTACCAACGACTCCCTTAACTCCATCGGATACAGTCTCGCATCCAAATGCCATTGCTGCTCCTCACACTGTCCAGAAACCGACGAGCACGTTCTGCTCTCCGGTGAGCTCGCCTCTCATCTTTGGTCCAGCCTCTCTCACCATTGCAGGCACGACCGTCATGCCGGGGGCTTCAACGATCTCCTCGCCAGCTGGGGCGGTTCCCACGGGCATCAGATCATCGTAGCCGCGGGCATTTGGGTTCTTTGAAAGAATCAAAATAAATTCAGATATGAAGGTCACTAATACAATCCCGACCAGCTGTTCTGGAAGGCCCTTCGTCAAATCGCTAAGATCGGTAGGCGATGCTCTCACTCCGTAGACTTCTTCCAGATGGCTTTGTCCAGCTAGCAGAGTCTTTCTGCCTCTGGCAGTATTTTCTTTTATTTATAGTGTTTAAGCTCTCGCTTGATGTGCTTACTTGTATAGGCGTCGGCATTTTGCGCCTGATACTTCAATAAAGCTTTGGTTCCATAAAAAAAATAAAAAATAGATTAAATACATTTGTGATTTTTAAAAGGTATGGATTTTCTACATATAAGGATTTTGTAGCATAAAATAAATTTCATGTGTCCTTGCAAATTATTAGAAATTAATTTGATTATACAATATTAATATTTATATATGTGCCCAGTAGCAAAAAAAGGACCACAAGGTCTCGTCGGTGCCAGTCCCCAACTGAGCGCCGAAGTTGGTGATGAGAGTAGTCCCCGCCTTGCCAAACCAGAGCTGGACATGCTGGCAGTCCCAAGAGCTATCTTCTGTGCCCATGTCGGATATGTTGCTGTCGGGCGGGACGTGAGAATAGGAAGAAGCAGCTCACTACCCGCCTAGCATTCGAACAACAGGTTGCATGCCCCAGATCCTACTTTGATTTTGATGTGTGATTCAGCAAGTCATCTTCTGTGGAGAAGGCGACGCCAAGAGGAGGAAGCACGGTTATTCGCGATACCTTGAGCTGGGTGCATGTATCTAAAATACCTAGCTTTCATGAATCTTCTCCATAGGGTGCTCTGTGTCCACATCTTCTACCACAACTTCATGGAGAAAGTGTCTGCTATATGTTCCATTCTTCTGAAGCCCAAGCCCCCTTCGGTAGTTGGTCGGGCCATCATCTTCCAACTAGCCCATTGGCGCTTGTCTTTACCATCGCAGTGGCCCCAGAAGAAGGTTGCTAGCAGCTTTTTAATGTTATGCATAACCTCTTTATGGGGGATGCAAGTAGCGAGAGCGTAAATCAGGATGGACCTAAGAACATGTTCGATGAGAGTAACTTTACCACCCGGAAAGAGACAACGTAGTAACATTCCTCGAGTTTCCTCCTGATCTTTCCTAGCAAGTTGTCGAATAAGGCACTATTCTGCCTGTCGCACACCATTGGGCAGTCCAAGTATGAAAAGCGGGACCCTTAACAGTGAAGCCCGTCGCCTGCGAGAGCATCTCCTTCTTAGTGTTGTTTATGGAAAAATGGGCGAATACGACACTTTTGCTCTTATTGATGCGCTGGCTCGAGGTCAGCATGTATTGTTGCAAAGTACTGTTGACCACCAAATTCGATCTCGTATCACTCGCCGACACCATCGACGTCGGCGAGGTGCGTGATAATGGGGAAACCGCTCATGGTGAAGAAGTGTCTGAAGGAGGGGGCTTGCTTCATATTGTTTAGGTTTCTGCTAAGAGCCTCAGCAGCAATGATTAAGATAGTAGAAGAGAGCGGGTCTCCCTAAGGAACGTCACGTGATAATTTGAAGTAGCCGACCGTCTGTCCGTTCACCACCTTGGTGAACTAAGTGTTGCTCACCGATCGCCATATCAAGTCAATCCATTGTCTATAAACCCGAATGCTCTTAAGACCCAGATCTGTGAACCCCCTAAAATTTTCCCTATGATTTTAAAATTTTAGTTATTTTGGTATTGGTTTTTATTGTTGGTATCATACGGCAAGTGCGAATACGTAAAAGACATAAATATGAGATATTTTTTTATTCGTATACGAAGTATTCTATTATTATTTTTCTTATAAATATAGAAATAGATATATTGTTTCGTTAAATAGTATAAGTAAATATTTTCATAGAAAAAGGCATCCCACGAAAAAAGAAAACTTTATTTTTACTTTCATGAAAGACTATTGTATTTTTTTTCCAAATATAGTAGTAATATAGAAAACTATGATTTATGTAAATATTTTGTTTGCATACGAATTAAATTCATGTATATAAATTAATTTTCAGAATTTATTTATTATTTCAAAAAATATATTTTAAATTTTATTGATTTAATATTTAATTAAATATGTTGATTTAAATTTTGAAAAAGATTTTAATGACTTTATTTTAAATTATCTAAATTTAATCTCATTGATTTTTGCTAAAGATGGTATCTATCTAAATTTAAACTTGATTTAGAATTTATTTAGCTAATTTTAATTTGATATGATGTTTATCTAGTGGGAGATTTAAATAAATCCAAACCCTTATCTATCTAGGAGTCCACCTCCTATTTAAGGAGAGGCTCCTTCACTTTTTCCATAAAATTTGAACTCCAAATTCCACAACCCAAGTTTGTGCATCGTGTTCGTGTCCCCTACCCCCATCCACTATTTATCCCCTTGTACAAGTATATTTTCTCAAACGTCCGATAATCCCAAACGTTTCTCTAGGCCGTGTAGGACATTCCCCGACACGACCCAAATTCGAAACCTACAACCTTTCCAACGACCACGCCCTGTTGCCCCGACCACTACCACAGAAACATCCCCTCGACAATTCCTTCTAGTTCACCATCACCTCTCTCCTCCTCCCCGGCCAAACCCACCGTTCCACCACCTGCAGTTCCGACCACCAACTCGTCTTCCCTAACGCCAGCATGGCAAGCCCAATCAGCCATCCAGGCAACACCCCGCTACCATCACCAAACGCCACCACCGACGTAACCATCAGCAATCACCAGCTATCACCACAGCCCACATGGCTCCGTTTCGTATCCTACGACCAACACCCACAACTACCGCCACCACGACCGAAAAACCCCAAAATCATCACGACTACCACAACCAAAGAAAAATAAACACCCACCGCCGCCACCACGATCGACCGCCACACCGCCCAGCCGTACAGCTAAAAACCCAAAATTCAACACCACCCCTGTGGCCATCACCGCGGCAGCCCACACCCGTCACCACCATAAATAAGCAAACAACAACCCCTGTCCTTACCTCGACGACGACTCCCTCGTGCGCCGTTTTGGCCTTTCCCGTGGATGCACGGGCACCACCGTGAGGCCGCCGTACCGGCGAACCATCTCCGTCGTGCCAGACAGTGCCGACTGCCATAGCCACGTGCGCACGACTCCCTCTGCGTCGCTCCCCTTCCGAACCCCCAGCTCCCGTAACCGCCCCTCCGCCGCCAGATCCGTCTGGATCTGGCCACCTCCGCGCGCCGAGCCCAACCCCCGAACCTCTTCCCCGCTCCGCCGCGACCGCCCTTCCCGGATCTACCATGCACCTCCGCCGAATAGACGATGCCAGCGCCGTCGACTGTCCGGTGCCAGCGCCGCGTCCCACCGTGAGCCCCGGTTCCCCCAAGCCTCTCGTTCCTCTCTTCGCCCTCCGCCGCCTATGCAGCGCCTTCGACTCTCCTTCCCTCTCTCATCCCCGACTTTTCTCCCTAAATTCCAACTTCCCTAATTAAGCTCTCACTTGGTCCTCTCTTTCTTCTTCCCAGTTTTATTCTCTCATTCGCTATTCCTTTATGTATTCTGTGACCCCTCTCTCTCGATTAAAAAGTAGAGTAGGTAACAGTAGTGTTAGGTTTCTACAGTTTTATTATTTCTATTATTATAATTATTAATATTGTTATAGTTTTTTTTGTTGTTGTTCTATATTTTAAGAATATCAACTACTAAAAGTTTTCTTAACTTTTATTATTATTACTTTTATCTTGTTTCTCTGTATAATGGAGAAGAAGTTGTGTTATTTTACTGATATAATATAATTATTATTATTTTTATTATTTTTATTATGATTATTGTTGTTGTTACTTGCAAAACTATCTATTTGCTAAATATTATTATTTATAAAATTTTATGAAAATATTATTTTCTGACTAAAAGAAAACAAATATTTTGATCAATAAAAAAAAAGATAGTCACCAAGTTATACTATGAATTTCTAGTATATTATTTTGGCTAATAAAAATATAAAGTTTCCTACTAAAACTTTATTTTAACAAATTTAGGGATTTAGCCTGAAAACTATTTTGATTTTTAAGTTTGTATTTATATAAATATTTTGGCAATAAAATATATATTTTTAGGTATTATAAATATTTTTTTTATAAAATAGTATATATATTATTTTCCAAAATACCTTCGATTATCCTTCTGTCTGTGACCAATATCTTTATTCCTATTCTCTCGCCAATTCTAGACTACCTTATATCGAACCTAACTAATTTGACCCTTCTGGACCCAATGGAACTGTCCGTGCCACCATCAGAGGTCACCTTATGTAGTTGTTACCCGAAGTCGCAGTTCGTGCTACATTGATTATTGCAGTACACTAGGCGTCCTATCAGGCAATATACCTTGCCATTAGCTGAGTATTTTACTTCAGCTCATATTCATGCATTTATTTATTATTTGTTATTCTGCAAAATAAACTGCGATACATGGCACAAGTAGATAAAATTTTATTGTTTAGTTCTATTTCCTACTATGTATTATTTTCTTATACATTGAACAAAGAGTTAAAGGACCACCTTTTGTGTGTTGCAATCATAGGCCTTGACACATTTTTATGACAGAGTTGCGAGTTGCATGTAGAACTCGGACTTGCGTGACTAGTTGGCCACCGGTACGTATAAGCTGTGCGATAGGATTAACCGCTAATAGTATTTGCATGATTAGTTTGACTTAGCGGTTAATAGAGGTCTTGTGTTGTGGATACAACATAGTAGGCATTGGGCGGGGAGGACAATACCTCAGCGTATGGGCTACTATGCACTTCCCTTTTGTAACCCGTGAGCTCCGCCGGAGACCCGGGTGATATTATCCATGATTACTGACGGCCACTGATGTTCTGCGGAACGTTACGCTCTTATTGATTGGGCCTCTGGTACCCTAAGGGGAAACCAGGCCGATCCTATTTTAGCCAGGGCGCTTGTGTTGAAGGATGTTCTTAAAACTGCATACACTTAGACTGGTTAGGTTACCTTATCCGTTAGGTATGAGTACTCTTGGTTTGGGTACTTGTATCTGACCGTGGCTTGGAACGGTAACTTGTCGCGGACTAGTTTGCCATATCTTGTCCTTGTTTGGTTATAGGTGTGGCATACTGCTCCGATGAGAAGGTATTGAACTTTGTTGGGGTCCGAATACCATATTGGATTCGTGACTTGAAAAGATACGTCACCGTGGGTTAGTGTGCCATCTCCTGTCCTTATTTGGTTTGGGGGATGGTACGCTAATTCAAATGGTGAGGTATTGGACCACGTTATGATCCGATCTTACTTATTATTATTGAGCAGTATTTATTCAGTTTATATGGCATATTATTATGTATCTTGTTACGTCTCTCTGAGGACCTAGTTATCTCTCCAGGTGTATGTTCATATCTTCTGCAGGTATTCTAGCTGAGGTCGTGGTCTTCTCAATTTATTCGAAGATGACGTATCTTGGATCTATCATGCTACCTTCGCCATTTCTTTTGTATATCATGTACCTCTTCCTTTTATTTTGTTGGTAGTGGATGTGTCTCCACCCAACATATTGTATCAAGATAATTCATTATCATTATATGATATCGTTTATTCATTTATTTTGTGTGGATGAGATTAGTCATGGTTCTACTACATTTTACAGCTTACATATATTTATTATACGGCTGGCATGTCTACGTTCCTAGTCCTACGTATTTTGGGACTGGTGCGTTACATATTTTTGTGGTGGTCCATTGTCACGACCTGATCCCAAATTATTGGGTCGAACCGGATCATGCCCATCCTGCACCGTTGTCAGACGGCGGCAGTAAGCTGTTTCTAATGCAGGTAAACTCAACAACATCTATACATTTGTCACAACACGAATCTACGAATATTTAAAAAAATTTATTAAACAATTAAAAGTACAACTGGAAAAGAAAGTACTGAAATAAAATACTCAATTCAAAGTCTACAAACATCAACAAAAGAAATCGAAATAAAAAACAACAACTAGCTAAACGGTCGGCTCGTCGGCCTCAGGTCCTGCGTCCTCCAAGGGGGACTCCGGCAACACTATGGGGTACAAAACTGGGTCATAGTAGCTATTGTACAATAGCTCAGCATCCTCAATGTCACCTAAAAATGTTGTCTCTAGTCATGAGGGAGCAAGTACTAATATGTATCTCATATTTCAAGTAATAATGGAGAAGTGCAGGCTAAACAGTTGAAACAATATTTTCCAGTAATTCTACGATTAAAAACAATATGATTTGAATGTGTAATTGTCTATGACCGGCTTGGGTTATACAATAGCGTCCTAGCGACGCGATACGGCTTATCCCCGTGTGTAAGAGGGGTAAGCTCGCACAATCCTGTAATATGGGGTATTGGCCATAAACGTTACACTATTCCCCCAATCCCCACAATCAATATCAATCAATAATTTGAACCCTAGGAGAGGGTTCCGTGTAGCAATGTGGTTTAAACATGCAGCTAGACAATTACTAAATAAAATACAAGAAAACATAACCGTAACTTGCCTCTGTTAATTGACTGGATCGGGAAAGTCGGTACCGAGGAGGATGTCAAGTTCGTCTCCGAGATCCTACAGTTGAGAACCTTGGCTTAGAACCATAATGAAACCATTCTAGGTGTGCTAGTTACAATCTCTAGAAGTAGACCCTAGTCAGGTTTTAAGTTTATTTATTAATCTACCAAAAATTGTCTAACGTCGCAATCTACGTTCATTATTATTTTAATTAAATAAGTCGGTTATTGATTAATTGGAAAAATGATAATTATCGGTTAATTTGACAAAACTTTATATTTTTTTAAAATATATATAAAACTATATTTTTCTTTTAGTGATAAAACATGGACTTCGTTATCTTACCAATATTTTATTCAAGTTAATTTATCGTGAAAAACCTTATTAATTTTATACAAAATAATTAATACCTAAATTATAATTATGCGTCTAATAACGAAAATCAACTCAGAAAAGAAAGTAAAAACCTAAACTACACAATACAGGGTCACAGCGAAATAAAATAGAAAACTGGGCTTATGCCCCCTTACAAATTTTTACATAAATTAATTAATCATCTTGGCGAGCTCTGAGTGCCGCGAACGGTCAAAACAGTAGGCCGAAGCACTGCACCAAAAATACTAACAGCAGTACCAGTTCTAAAAAAATAATTATATATATAAATATAGTTGTAAAATGCGTCTCAGACTTGGTCCAAATGTCATGTTGCTGGCTAGCGCCTCAATGTACAGGAACCCTGTGGCGTTTGCGTTTCGTCGAGGCTCATTCGACCGATACGGTCGTCGCCTAACGGGGATACGAAACTCCAAAATCTACTTTCAAATCGACAAAACCACTTTTGTAATTCGTTTGCAAAATATCGAATTTGAAAATAAAAATCTATTTTAAAATACTTTATTTTTAAAAACTTTCCCAAAAATTTGGACAGCATCCCCTCTATAATTGGGACAACCCAATCCTGGGACGGTGCCAAAGGTCAACATAAACAATATTCTGAACTAGGAAAACAACCCAAACCATCCATAATAATATTCCACACAGAATAATATCCCACAGCCAACACAATAAAGATAAAAGCCGACATAAATATAAAACCGAACCATAACCGAAACTAATCGGAACATACGCATCCAGCGTAAAACCGAACTACCGAAATAAATTCGAAAATCCCGAAATAAAGTTTGGAAAACCGAAAGCCACAGAATCAAATCATTCTGAAATAGGATTCAGAAATCCGAAACTACAATCGCCTAAACCGAATCCCGTAACGGGATCGGGGACCGTATCATCATCGACACTAAAGTAGGGACACGAGGACACGAGATATACCTTGGGTTGCTCAGCTAGAGCTCTCAGATGAAAATAGGAAAAGAAAACCACGTTCCCGCGGACTCGGGAAAGTCCCAAACTCGCGGACAGCAGCGGGAAACACCAGAACAGCGCTGGACAGCGCTGTTGGAACAATGGGGCGCACGCGGGCTGAGCCGGGCGCGGACAGCGGGTCTGGGTCGCCGGACAGTTGCCGAGGGGACGCACGCGGGCGGGGAAAAGGCCGAAGGAAGTCGCAGGAGGCTGGCCGGACGGATCTGGCCAGAGGGAAACGGCGCCGGGGTGGCCGGCGGGGCGCTGACCGGGCACAGAGGCGGCCGGGGTTTCGCCAGGCGCTGGAGGCGAGGCCGAGAGGGGGCGCTGGCAGGGGCGTGCGCGGGCGGAAGGCCGCCGGGGGTGCGGGCAGACCTGGCCGAAGGAGGCGACGCGGAGGGGCACACGCGGGCTGGTGGCGAGGTCGCCGGAGGCCGACGAGAGGCGGGGCCGCGTGGGTCGGGCGCCGGCGGAGTCGCGGATGGGGACGAGCAGCTTCAGGAGATGGGTTTGGGAGTTGGTGAATGGGGAAATGAGAGGGAGTAGGAAAAATGATATGGAAATGAGAGTGAGATGGAGAGAGGTTGGTGCTGTGTGTTTTTTTAAGGGAAAGTGTGGGGGTTTAGATGTGGAGGAGACTGGTTGTGGAGGGGTGTTAGGAGAAATAAGGGGGGATGGCGCCTGGTCGTGGGGATTGGGATTAGAAATAGGTTTTGTTTTTGTTTTGTTTTTGTTTTTTTTTTTCTAAACCAACTATATATATGTATATATATATATTTTATATATATATATATATATATTTTTTTTTAATATATATATATATATATATATATATATATATATATATATTATATATATATTTTTTTTCTTTATAATATATATATATATATATATATATATATATATATATATATATATATTAATGCATTTTATAAAACTTTAGGTTTAATAGAAAAATCCAACGATTGGTTCGAAAAACGGGATCTGGTGCTCGGACTCGGGGTCGGACCCCAGGCACTGGATCGGGGACAGGGCGACAATAAAAAACCCAATGATAATTTTAAAAAAATAATATTTTTCCTAATTCCGACTAATAATAATAATAATAATAATAATAATAATAATAATAATAATAATAATAATAATCAACCTAACTAGCTAACCAATTAACTAGGGATACTCTAAGGCAACCAAAATCTAATAATCAACTAAAATTCGATAAATTCTAAAAATCCAATAATACCTATATTATGGATTTTACAACCTTTCCTCCTTAGAAAATTTCGTCCTCAAAATTTAAAGGATAATGGTCGGGCTCGATCAAAATCACTTAACCTTGATCAAAAATAAAATTTAAATAATCAGGCATGATCGGATTCTAGGCATGATCACTAGATACAATGATAAAATATCAGCACGATCAGATTTATCTAGATATGATCTGAAATAGGGTTGAAATGTTGTTGTGATCAAAATCATTTTAGGCACGAGAAAAATCGAGGTACAATTATGATCAAAATAGGAGAAAATGAGGTCTCGTGAAAACAGAAAAGACAAGAAAGAAAGGAACGACAACAGTTTATTGAGAATGCAAAAATGAAATCCTCTGGGTTAAGGAAAAAAAATTCCAGCTCAAATTGGAATGGGTTATAAGGGTATATGACTAAGGAGAACTCAACAAGTTGTATGATGGGAGGATTGCGAGGATGATTAGAATAATATATCTATGATTAAAATGTAATCGGATAAGATAGTTCCATTGAGGACTGAGTGATAATCAAAATGGGATAGAAAGATATCGTATCACTATTTCAAGGATCAAAGGTAGGATATGCAGAAAAAATAACTTACAAAATAATAATCTTATTAATACCCCATGCAAAAATTCAATTTCTAACTCGCTAAACTAGCTGAACTCTCAGGATATACAAAAAACTAAGGCAGCTGCCAAGGTATTAAAACTAAACCCATTTGGAGTCATAAATCATCTAAATCAAACTTCTATCCGTCGTTGTATGTAACGCATATGCCAATATATTTCAAATTTCAAGTATTTCTCTCGATCAAATCATTTTACAGACATCAATTTTTTTTTTTGTTAGTTATTCTTCCAAAACTGACTACATCAAAGTCACAATCTTCACTTATTATAGTAAATCCTTAGAAAGTTGATCCATGATCTATATTCGAGAATTTTCAATTCTTAAAATCAATTGACCAAATTATAATCACTGATCAAATTTTAATCTTTAATCATGCATATATCAATCGTTCTCATCCAAACACAATAGCAAAAATATCACAAAATCTCAATTATTTTTATCATAACTAATATGAGTCTCCAATGTGGTAGAAATTGTAAACATAATTTCTTCTTTCCAAAGTTGCATGCCAATAGTCTTATCCCAGTTTCTCACTGCTTATTCCTTCTCTAGAACCTATCATTCCATTTCTTGTGTTATTCCTTCCATGGCTATATCCGTCCCTTCTAGGTATAGTAGTCATCTAACCATAAAAGTTGATCCTCGTCAAGTGTTTCTTTATTTGATCATTATATTCACATGTTATATATATATATCCAATTTCACTTCCTCCATGGGAGAACATTACCAAATCCTAAACTCTACCTACGTTTCATCTGTCTTCCGATAAAACTTAAAACTACCAAATACCTTCATTTGTTTGAATGAGGTTTAGGCACGGGTGAGCACTACCAACAGTTATAACCCGAATAAGTCACAAGTTAAGACATACCACTCTCTCAAGACTAGATTTCTCAAGGTATTCTTCTACATTTCCTACCCTTTAGCTAACTAATATTGATCCCAAATATGCCTTTACTAGAAATGAGATAGGTAACAATCTATGTTTCTCCCATATAGCTATCAACTATTAACATATAGTCATCCACAAAATGTACTTCCACTATTTAATATATAAAGCTAACCATATCTATCTACACTTCCAGAAAAAAATAATAATAATAAATAAATAAATGAATAAATCAATATAAAAATATATACAACGTACTATGGTTGAAACAGGAAAGAGATTGAGTCAATAGAGATTGATATGGTCCTAATAAGTTCTAGGAAGATCAAGTAGAATTTCATAGGAAATCTATTCCTTCAAGCTTGTGATAAGAGATTTGGGAAAAATAGAGACAACCGGTAGAAATGCAAATCCTCTAATCGGTAAAGGTCAGAATAATTTGATGGTGTAGAAAGGACAACCATATTAATAATATCCGAAAACCCGATTATATCCGAAGTCACTTTGCCTCAAATTTATGCCTCGCCAGAGTGCACCTGACTGCAATGAAATTTTTGGCTTCATAACTTGAATAGTAATAGGTTTTCGAGTAGTATATCAATTTTATCCATTTTGGGCTGAACAACAAAGGCGACAAATTTGATGCACGTAGTCTCAATAATATCCAAAACCTATCAACACCTGAATCACTTCAACTTAGAGTCTATGCCCCGCAGTGCGCAACTGGCTGCAGTATACTCGCAGTTTCTATAATTCAAATAGATGGTTGCACGCATATGTGCGAAGCCATATTAGGTCACTGAATATTTTCTTAACTTTGTCCATAGGAATTTCAAAAGGGATAAATCAACAATTCAAAAAGTTTTTCAATGACTAAAGGTAATTCAATATTAGGATGGAATCAATTCTCTGACCGTTCGTGCTTCATGATACTCAAGCATTGAGTTTAAAAGCTTTTTAGGCCTTGAACTGATCAAGAAGTTCTTAGAGAGAGTAAGGTTTCAGGTTGAGTGGAGGAAGTCAACAAATGAAAATATTCTTGGTCTTAGAATAACTTAGGAAATATCAATCAATATTAGAATTATTTTGGAAAAATAATTCCCTTGAAAGATTCGTGAACAAGCTAAGTTGAACCAATCCCTTTGGTAATAATTAACCTTGGGGCTTTATGGTTCCAGAAGAATTTGGTTCGGGATTGGTCCCAAGATAGTCAATCGAAAATAATGTCAAGATAAATTGTTGGATACACTAGTCGTAAAAATACTCTGGATAGATAAAAGTTTACCAAGTTTGCTAAAGGAGAATTTGAAACTCTAAATAATGAAATGGTTCTAGATTCTAAATGAAGATAGAGAAGTATGATTTGATCAACTAATTGAAAATTTGAAATAGGTTTGTTGAAGAAGGAGATTGGAAAGATCTAATCCTAATCCATAAATAACAAAAGAGTATGGATGCTAAGGAATGCTGGAGTATGATAAGGATATGGAGGAAAATAACCTCAGAAAGCCAAGGAACATTAAAAGATATATAAAATCTAGAAACTAAAGTAGATAGTAAAATAGACCACCATAAAATCGGCCTATGCTGGATAAGGCTTAGGATGCAAAACATAAGCAAGGTAGCCTATCAGTCTATAACAAACAAAAATATTTATTTATAATATATTTCGGCCTATGTTGTGACAAATTATTGTTCTAGTGTTCTAATTGTTTCTAGGTATATTTTTCTAAGTTGTTGTTTCAGGACCTGCATGGGCCACCACTAAAAATATGTCACGACCCGATCCCAAATTATTGGGTCGAACCGGATCATGCCCAGCCTGCACCGTTGTGAGACGGCGGCAGTAAGCTGTTTCTAATGCAGGTAAACTCAACAAACATTATACATTTGTCACAACACGAATCTACGAATATTTAAAAAAATTATTAAACAATTAAAAGTACAACTGGAAAAGAAAGTACTGAAATAAAATACTCAATTCAAAGTCTACAAACTTCAACAAAAGAAATCGAAAGAAAAACAACAACTACCTAACGGTCGGCTCGTCGGCCTCAGGTCCTGCGTCCTCCAAGGGGAACTCCGACAACACCACGGGGTACAAAACGGGTCATAGTAGCTATTGTACAATAGCTCAGCATCTCAATGTCACCTAAAAATGTTGTCTTCAGTCAGGAGGGAGCAAGTACGAATATGTATCTCATATTTCAAGTAATAATGGAAAAGTGCAGGCTAAACAGTTGAAACAATATTTTCTAGTAATTCTACGATTAAAAATAATGTGATTTGAATGTGTAATCGTCTATGACCAGCTTGGGTTATACAATAGCGTCCTAGCGACGCGATACGGCTTATCCCGTGTGTAAGAGGGGTAAGCTCGCACAATCCTGCAATATGGGGTATTGGCCATAAATGTTACACTATTCCCCAATCCCCACAATCAATATCAATCAATAATTTGAACCCTAGGAGAGGGTTCCGTGTAGCAATGTGGTTTTAAACATGCAGCTAGACAATTACTAAATAAAATACAAGAAAATATAACCGTAACTTGCCTCTGTTAATTGACTGGATCGGGAAGGTCGGTACCGAGGAGGATGTCAAGTTCGTCTCCGAGATCCTACAGTTGAGAACCTTGGCTTAGAACCATAATAAAACCATTCTAGGTGTGCTAGTTACAATCTCTAGAAGTAGACCCTAGTCAGGTTTTAAGTTTATTAATTAATCTACCGAAAATCGTCTAACGTCGCAATCTACGTTCATTATTATTTTAATTAAATAAGTCGGTTATTGATTAATTAGAAAAATGGCAATTACCGGTTAATTTGACAAAACTTTGTATTTTTTAAAATATATAAAACAACATTTTCCTTTTAGTGATAAAACATGGACTTCGTTATCTTACCATATTTTATTCAAGTTAATTTATCGTGAAAAACCTTATTAATTTTATATAAAATAATTAATACATAAATTATAATTACGCGTCTAATAACGAAAATCAACTCAGAAAAGAAAGTAAAAACCTAAACTACACAATACAGGGTCACAGCAAAATAAAATAGAAAACTGGGCTTATGCCCTTTACAAATTTTTACATAAATTAATTAATCATCTAGGCGAGCATAGTGCTGCGAACGGTCCAAACAGTAGGCCGAAGCCCTGCACCAAAAATACTAACAGCAGTACCAGTTCTAAAAAAATAATTAAAATATAAATAGTTGTAAAATGCGTCTCAAACTTGGTCCAAATGTCATGTTGCTGGCTAGCGCCTCAACGTACAGGAACCCTGTAGCGTTTGCGCTTCGCCGAGGCTCATTCGACCGATACGGTCGTCGCCACACGGGGATATGAAACTCCAAAATCACTTTCAAATCGACAAAACTACTTTTGTATTCGTTTGCAAAATACCGAATTTGAAAATAAAACCTTTTTAAAATACTTATTTTTAAAAACTAAAAACTTTCCCAAATTGGGCAGATCCCTCTATAATTAGGACAACCCAATCCTGGGACGGTGCCAAAAGTCAACATAAATAATATTCCGAACCAGAAAAACAACCCAAACCATCCATAATAATATTCCACAAAGAATAATATCCCACAGCCAACACAATAAAGATAAAAGTCGGCATAAATATAAAACCGAACCGTAACTGAAACTAATCGGAACGTACGATCCAGCGTAAAACCGAACTACCGAAATAAATTCGAAAATCTCGAAATAAAGTTCGAAACCTAAAGCCACAGAACCGAATCATTCTGAAATGGGATTCAGAAATCTGAAACTACAATCGCCTAAACGAATCCCGTAACGGGATCGGGGACCGTATCATCATCGACACTAAAGTAGGGACACGAGGACACAAGATATACCTTGGGTTGCTCGGCTAGAGCTCTCAGATGAAAATAGGAAAAGAAAACCATGTTCCCGCGGACTCGGGAAAGTCCCAAACTCGCGGACAGCAGCAAAAACACCGGAACAGCGCTGGATAACGCATTTGGAACAGCGGGGCGCACGCGGGCTGAGCCGGGCACGGATAGCGGGTCGGGGTCGCCGGACAGTGGCGAGGGGACGCACGCAGGCGGGAAAAGGCGAAGGAAGTCGCAGGAGGCTGGCCGGACGGATCTGGCCAGAGGAAACGGCACCGGGGTGGCCGCGGGGCGCTGACCGGGCACAGAGGCGGCGGGGTTCGCCGAGGCGCTGGAGGCGAGGCCGAGAGGGGGGCGCTGGCCGGGGCGTGCGCGGGACGGCCGCGGGGGTCGCGGGCGAACCAGGCCGAAGGAGACGACGCGGAGGGGCGTGCGCGGGCTGGTGGCGATGTCGCCGGAGGCCGGCGAGAGGCGGGGCCGCGTGGGTCGGGAGCCGGCGGAGTCGCGGATGGGGCGAGCGGCTTCGGGAGATGGGTTTGGGAGTTGGTGAATGGGGAAATGAGAGGGAGTGGGAAAATGATATGGAAATGAGAGTGAGATGGAGAGAGGTTGGTGCTGTGTGTTTTTTTTAAGGGAAAGAGTGGGGTTTAGATGTGGAGGAGAGTGGGTTGTGGAGGGGTGTTAGGAGAAATAAGGGCGGATGGTGCCTGGTCGTGGGGATTGGGATTAGAAATAGGTTTTGTTTTTTGTTGTTTTTTTTTTTTTTCTAAACCAACTATAAATATGTATATATATATATATATGTATAGATATGTTAATGCATTTTATAAAACTTTAGGTTTAATAGAAAAATCCAATGATGGGTTCGAAAAACGGATCTGGTGCTCGGACTCGGGGTCGGACCCCGGGCATGGGATCGGGGACAAGGCCACAATCAAAAACCCAATGATAATTTTAAAAAATAATATTTTTCTAATTCGACTAATAATAATAATAATAATAATAATAATATAATAATATAACCTAACTAGCTAACCAATTAACAGGGATACTCTAAGGCAACCAAAATCTAATAATCAACTAAAATTTGATAAATTCTAAAAATCCAATAATACCTATATTGCGTGTTTTACACCCATGCAGGTCAAGATAAATTGTTTGGTTACTTATCGTGCCAAGCAAGCCTGCGAATAGGATTAGAAGTCTAGGATCTCATCCACATACTGACCCCTTTCCTCGATTCCATATTTGAACTACCGTTCGACTCATCGATTGCATCTTGCTTGATTCCTTACATCACTATTATTATCTTCCCTTCGTGCTTGCTCGAGGTTAGGAAGGTTACCCTTATTAGATAGACATATTTCCATTGCACCAATACCATAAGTTTAACTCTTGTAAGTTGGGTAGAATGCCTTATGACCTAGCAATTCCTTTGTCCTTGTGACCTATATTCTAGTTCACTTAGGTTCTAGAATTTAGGGGACCCTAACCCATCTATCCAACCAAGGACTGGACAAGAAGACTATAGACGACTGTGTAGAGACCAACACAGGATATGACTATAACCGTAAGGAGTTTAAACTAATTCTACTTTCTTTCAATCTTAATCTCACGTGCCTATGTTGTTTTACCATCTTGACTAATGATGCTAATATAGCCTAGTATTTACAAGCTAATTCTTTATCGAGCTTGATCAAAGAATATGCTATTGAGCGGCGCTCACTAACATATTGTCTAACCAGAACCGGTGCATGATGGTCTAATCAACCGAGTGCACTTGGTTCGCTTTTGTCTATCGTTCTACGTGGTGGACATAGTTAAACTTGTCCTCTAGAGTCTCATCTGCGACTTCCTTGGCAATTCACTTTTGGATTCTTCAGTCGCCTTTGAACCACGTATTCATATTCGATAATCTCCTTCGAACTCTTTATTGTTTTTCTCTTTCACTTTTTTGGAAAGACAAACGCTCATACTTGATAGATAGACACGAAATATTTCCCTATGACCATGATAGTTATATATGTAGTTAGCCATCAACCATGTCACGTGACCATAATCTCGTCTCGAGTTATTCGCCCTCTCATACGACTCTCGATCTACTATCATAATCTCTAATCTTTCGAAACTTACGAATGATTAGAATCATTTCCTTAACCAAACCCCAAAACCTAGATGATTAACTTCTCTTTGATACCTAATTATTTTATCTTCATTCGTATCCGTTAACCTTTTAATTTCTTGCTTTAACTCATGACCTCCGTTCTTTCCCAAAAACCCTATCGGTGAATTATTTTTCTAGTTTACCTAAGTCATGATTTTCTAAATTGCATGTTTGTGTATGAGCGTCGTTTTCTCGCCTCGCCCAAATGAATTGATCGTATTTCATAAACTATTCCAACCTCCTCAACCCTACCTACCTAATTATTCCTAATTTTGAGGGCAAAATTCTTGTAAGTTGGGTCGGATGTAAACCCCCTAAAATTTTCCCTATGATTTTAAAATTTTAATTATTTGGTATTGGTTTTTATTGTTGGTATTGTACGGCAAGTGCGGATAAGTAAAAGACGTAAAACGAGATATTTTTTATTCGTATACGAAATATTCTATTATATTTTTCTTATAAATAGAGAATTTGTTTTTCGTTAAATAGTATAAGTAAATATTTCATAGAAAAAGGGATCCCACGATATTGCCAAAAAAAACTTTATTTTTACTTTCATGAAAGACTTGTATTTTGTTCAAATATAGTAGTAATCTAGAAACTATGATTTATGTAAATATTTTATTTGCATACGAATTAAATTCATGTATATAAATTAATTTTCAGAATTTATTTTATTATTATTTTATTTTCAAAAATATATTTTAAAATTTTGTTGATTTAGTATTTAATTAAAATGTTATTTAAATTTGGAAAAAGATTTTAATGACTTTATTTTAAATTATCTAGATTTAATCTCATTGATTTTTGCTAAAGATGGTATCTATCTAAATTTAAACTTAATTTAGAATTTATTTAGGTAATTTTAATTTGATATGTTTATCTATTGGGAGATTTAAATAAATCCAAACCCTTATCAATCTAGGAGTCCACCAACTATATAAGGAGAGGCTCCTTCACTTTTCCATAAAATTTTAACTCCAAATTCCATAACCCAAGTTTTGCATCGTGGCCGTGTCCCCTACCCCCATCTATATTTATCCCCTTGTACAAGTACATTTTCCCTCACGTCCGACAACCCCGGACGTTCC